>JZLH01S0156081.1:19659-30110 GCA_001188425.1 Eucidaris tribuloides
CCGGATCCTGGTTTGGACGAAGGGGCGGGCCATACCAACTGACTTTTTAAAGATGGTCCGTTCCTGGCTTGGTCTAGCCAGGCCTCAGCATTTACTTATATGTTATGCAGGCTCCGCTGTATAGAACAGTCATTTGACTGAAGTGGTACCCTGTGATTTGAAAAATACTGTTTTTATAATTCTTATTGAAAAAAATTGGTCAAGGTTATGTGAAAATAGGGAATAGGAAATCTTTTTTAATCAAATTGTGACTGAAACTACCTTGTTTCTTTTGAAAAAATGATAAGGCTGTTAATTTATTATTAGGGCGCCTAACAATGTTTGGCAAGACTGCCAATACAAATTTTGCCTGAAGCTCCTGCTTTAAGAGGCTTTGACAGATTTTTGTTCAAACTCATGCGCTGGCAGTATCTTCAGCAAAATGTTAATAAACTAACTGATTTGCAGGATTTATATTCAGTTTTCAGAATAAAATACTATAAACATACAAAATTGTCAGATTTTGCGCAAATTCTGGAATAACAATTCTGGCGTGCGTTGGAGCGCGCCGATAAATTTTTGGAGATTTTTTATATTTTGCCCCGCCCCCTCCCAATCCAAAACATGGATCGACGACCACTGGTCAGTATAAGCTCAAAAATAAAAGATAGACGATATCGTGCTCGGCTAGGCAGAAGGCGTTAGCAAATGCTCTTAAGCAGTAAAGGTGTTAACAGCAAATGTGCCTCTTAATTTGAAACTACCTGAGAGCTTATTTCGACAATTTTCGCTTGCGTACTGATAGAAGGGGTCTAACAGATGTACAATACTTTGATTTCATGGGAAATGGTTGTCAACGGTTTACAAGTAATTTACTGTTAAGGCCCTTCTTGCCTAAGATTTGCTAACACAATCTTCTGTGCCACGCCGAATTGTAAAGGCCCTGTCTGCTTAGAGCATTTGCTACGACTCTTCTGCCACCCGGGCGATGAGTATTTATATTATTTATTTATTATTATTATCGTTTTATTTAAACAGGGCGTAGTTCATTCAGTTTCAATGAAACTGCTCTCAAGAGAGCCTGCGAATACAATAATTTAAAAAGCATACATATAAGAGTCATATACAAATCACAACATTATAAACAAATAATTGATATATACTAAATAAATATTAATTGATATTAATACTGATATGGATGAATAAAAAGACGCCTCCTCAGAAAACATGCACATAAGGTTTATCGAGAAAAAATTAATCAAACGCAGATTTAACTGCAAAAAATTCTCTGCCACTGGAGGGGGAAAGCTCCCTCCAACCCGTTCTCCCAGGCCATCCCTGTGTTGTCCTATGTTTAGGCACTTTCGATATGTTCAAATATTTAGTCCATCCACTATCACCTCTTATTGTAATCAGCCATGATAATTATGATCATAGGTCCATTATACATGTATTACACATTTTCTTTACCTGTGCGAGCGGTGTCTTAGCTCATCACGCCCCCCCCCGACTATATAAAAATATTTGTTGGTTATCCTCACCCGCCTCTCGCCCACCAGCATAGATTTTAATGAAAATGTGATTATTCGCAAGATTTAATCAGATATCCGGGCAATATTCGTGCGAAACTGTGTCTCCACCCCCCCCACACACCAAAAAAAGAAACAACACAAACAGAACACGTGTAAATTCAATCATGGCAATGGTAGATTATGACGGTGACCTGGATCCGCAAGAAGGCAGATCGATTTCGTTCGAGCATTATTCGCAAGACTAGCGTCGCATGAAGCGACTTGTAAGTGTTATTGACGTAAGAATGAAATTAGTGCCGACCAACCATTGTAGATAACTTTACAGTGGTCTTGGAAACAGAAATAAAAACTAAATTACTTATTCAGTGTTTATTTATTCAGATCGAGAACGACAGCATCTGTAATCACACGCTTTTAATGTTTAATCAAAATTGTGGTGCCATGGGATTTCATATGATATTTGTTTGAATTGGGCAAATGGTAGAGAAATATTGTGGTGTGTGTCGTATATGAAACACTCCGAGTTTAACATTCTTCTATCGAAGGACAAATGACGACAGTATTGTCTCCTCTCTATAGCACGCTTCTCCGCTTTCTCCTTCTTAGAAACTCATCATCTAGTATCACAATCTAAGAAGAGAGTTATTTAATGACTGTTGAGGCTTGAGACTCGAGCTCTGCGCACACTCGTCATATTATGTGGTACCAGCGAAGTTGCACAGAGTTCCATCTACATGAGTATTTGGCTCAAACATTTCCTAATCACGGACTCCAAGTTAAAAAAATCTGCACCCACAGATGATTTCCCCAGAACACACTCGCCTAACCCAGTGTCTTGTGATGAGGTCTAAATCTGAAGTGCGCTAGAAAAAATTGCGGCATTTCAAAATGAAGTAAGGAATCATGATGAGTGTATACTCACATTAATAAACTGAACATCAGTATAATTGGGATGAACCAGCAATTTATCACTAAACCATCGCCAAAAGCATTTGCAGGACCCATATATTCTCCTAATTCAAATTTGAGACTTGCTAGAGTGTTACTACCTCATAAGGCTATTTAAAGTAATATTGACACTAATTTTATACACGTATTGAAACAATAGCAACATATATATCTATGACTGAAATTTGCGACAGTGATTACATTACTTATATAATTTCTTTGTATTATCCGTAGTGAATCAAATTACGTACTATATGTATGATCGATACTGACTACTTCTCATGCAAATTTTAAGCGGAACATTCTAAGTTATAAAGTCGAAAGTTTGAGTTTTTTTAGATTGAAGCTCCAGCAGTATTAGCTCTATCACATTTAAGACACAAACCTGGGCATTTGCTGGAAAGAACTAGGTCCGATTCTAATTTTATTACCTACAACTTTGGTGTGGGGGGGGGGGGAGAGGAAAGGCGGGGGCGAGGAGGAGTGCTTGTTCACGGACAATTTTCCGTTAAGCGATTGCATGCATATGTGTAATAATTCGCATTAATAAATAGTTCCTTTTTAATAAAACCATGTCAGTTAGCAGTACAACAATAACACAATTCTGATTGTGTATAATATACAATATAAGCACATGTTTATTTTATTCTATTAAATAAATATGTTTCCTAAAATTTTATTTATTCGATTAATAAATTTTCGCTAAATTATTTATTAATTTTATGTAGTGTTATTATATTAATTATATTTATTTTTCTCGTAAAAGATCACTCTCGCTCATATTTATAACTACAGCATTATGCTCGCGCAGATTTGAGTTTACGCGTCACTACTGAATAATGTGAATTGGCAAGAACTTAAAATGTAAAGCTGGTGAGGGTAAAAATTTGAAAATTTAAAATTATGTTATTTATCTCATTTAGCTTTTGAGTACTATCATATCATTTTCATTATGATTGACATCATCATTATTACAAAGAAAAAAAAATAATCAAAAAAGCTCCCAAAAATTCATCACTAAAATAATGATGTAAAAATACCATTACAAATACAACTGCTATGAAATCTACTGAATAAAAATCGCCAGGCTGTGTAGTGGATGAGTAAATGAGATAAATACATAATTTTATAATTTTCAAATTTTACCCTCACACTTTTACATTTGAAGTTCTTGCAATTCACATTATTCAGAGTGACGCTAACTCAATCTGGAGCATAATGCTGTAGTTATAAAACAGGCGAGAGGTGATCTTTTACGAGAAAATAAATAAATTAATAAATACATACATAAATTAATAAATAAATTTTAGGAAAATTTTATTAATGAATAAATAAATTTTAGGAAAATTTTATTAATGAATAAATAAACATGTCTGTATATGTATATATACACAATCAGAATTGTGTTTATTGTTGTAACTGCATGGTTTATTAAAAAGGACTATTTATTAATGCGAATTATACAATAGCATGCATGTTAACGAAAATTGTCCTGAACCAAGCACCCTCCTCCCCCCCCTCCTCTCAGCTACTGTAATAACCATTAGTAGTGCACGAGTAGCTTAGCGAGTAGTACTCGCTATTTTTTTGGTACCAGTATACAGTGCAGCGAGTACTTAGGCGGAAGTGTTTACTCGCTAATTTCCCGCTACCAGTATACCTTTGTATGTGAAACATTTTTATCTGGAAGACGAATTGAACAAGTTAGTAATAATAGACTGAAATTATGCTTTAGTAGTATACTCGCTATTTTTGATTCCTAGTATATAGTAGTGCAGCGAGTACTTGGCGAGTGTACTCGCTATTTTTGGTAGCGCAAGTATACTACATGTAGTCTCAGATTTAGCACGCTAGAGAGGTTATCCTGGGTGGGCTAAAAGCGAGTGTATGTCGGTCTTAATTCTATGAACACCACTATCAATCTCAACATGCTTATAAAATAGTAAAGAGCGCAGAGCGAGTACTTAGCGAGTAAGTAAAATCGTCTATTTTCAATACCAGTATATAAGTGAGTGACAGGGCGAGTACCCTTAAGATAGCGAGAGTGTACTCGAACTATTATCCGCTACCTAGTATATTAAGTTGCGATGATAGAAATAAAGCAAGAGTGTTACTCGCTAATTATTATGGTACAAGTATAAACAGTAGACAAAACGAGTACTATAGAAGCAAGAAAGTCGTACTCGCTATTTTTGGTAAGAACCAGGTATACAGTGCAGCCTCGAAGGTAACTTAGGCGAGATGTACTCGCTGATTAATTTGGTACGCAGTAATAACTAACAGTGCGGCTAAAAAGACAGAGATACATTAAAGCGAGTGTAACAGCGCTATTTTTGGTAGCCACTAATTAATAAACAGTAGCAGCGAGTACAAAAGAAAAATTAGCGAGAATGTACTGAAAAAAATAACTCGCTTAATATATTGGTACCAGTATATAGACAGATGCAGCAGTACTAATAGCAGAGTGTACTCAGCTATTTTTAGGTAGACATAGTAAAAACAAAGTGGAGGCAAAAAGTACTGAATATAGCGAGATAACTCGCTATTTTCAATACCAAGTAGACTGATAAGTAGTCACGGAGTAACTATAGCGAGTGAATTCAAGCTAATTTCCGAAATACCAGTATAAATGTGTTGACAGCGATGTGACGATAAGCGAGTAAGTAACTCGCTAGGTTTTAATGATACGCATAGTATATAAGAAGAATGCAGATGAGTAATAGCGAGTGTACTCAGCATAATATGTTTTTGTAACCAGTATTACAGTACGTTAGGAGCAGCGAGTACTCTAGCGAGTGAACTCGTTCTATTTTCAATAACCAGTATATAGTAGTCACCAGGCGAGTAATTAGTGAGAAGTGTATCGCCTATTTCCGCTACACCCTAAAGTATATAACGTAAGGCGATGATGAGAATAGAGCGAGATATACTCGCCTATTTTCAATACAAGTATAATATAATTAGTAGTGCGCGAGTAACTTAGCTGAGTGTACTACGCTATTCGCCGTCTAGCCAGTATATATGGGTGTAAGAATGATAAGGGAGTTATACTAACTCCCGCTTAATTTTCGAACAAACTAGTAAAAAAAACAAGTTGTGCAGACGAAGTACTATAGAGCGAATTTACACTCGGCTATTCCATTACCAATGATATAGAGAGGAATGGATATACGGTTATCAACACACAAACTGATTTATGCAAGGGGAGACATGTTACCACTATGAACAACGATAAAACGAAAAAAAAAAAAAAAACAAAGTGCGACAGTGTTGACGGACAAAAAAATTAATTCTAAGACGCATAAGCAGTTTTTTCACCAGTCTGCAAACAGAAATCTATTGCACGATTTGTGTTAAAAACCATGAAGGCAAAAATTATGTTGCCGGGAATACAACGTTCCAGAATATCAGTTCACATAAGTATTATTTCTTATAAATCCTATATATGCAGTATTCCAATGAATATAAACAATGCATGAATTACAATTGAATATTGTTAATTTTGAAGAAAGAAATATGATACGGCACAATTATCAACAGTAAAATTGCAGCGAGCCATGTTTAAAGCCGCAAGTAATTGAATTGCCAGGAAGGCAGAAAGTACTACGGGTCGAAATGTAGAAAGGAGGAAAAGATTGGTGGGTGAATGGTACCAAAAAAAATCATATAAACCACAAAACGTATGTTATGCACAACGAACAAATCTAGGTAAGTCATTTTAAGTGTGTGTGTGTGTGAATGTAGTGTGTGTGTGAAAATGTGTGTAGTGTAGTGTAGTATTGATGTGTGTAGTGTGTGTGTGAGTTTTAAGTGTGTGTGTGTGTGTGTAGTGTGTGATGTGTGTAAAATGTGTATGGTGTATAGTGTGTGTGTGTAGAGGTGTGTGTGGTGTGTGTGTGTGTGTGTGTAAAATGTAATGATGTCATGTCTTCTGGTGTGACACAGCGTTTCGCCTAACATGATGACAGCTATTTATTTCACAAGTGATTTGGAAAACTACCCATAACGCAGTTGTCACTAATAGCAACGTCTCTTCATAGATGTCCCTGGGTGATGCTCAAAGACTGGAGACCGCATTGCTTAGTATCAGGAGTACCACAGATAATAATGAGTCACTAACTAATCATTTTTTATTCATCAGCCAGAAAATATCCCACTGATTTCTGAGAGATGTGACTAAATACTTGACGATTAGCCACATGTACAATAGACACTTGAGCAGTGAAGTAATCACATCCATCTACAAGGCATGTCAAGGGGTAATGTAAAGCAATGAAAGTAAACACTTGACGCGATGGCTTAAAGCATATGTTTTATTTTTCATCCACACAAGCTACATATTGGGTATTTCATTAAAACACTGTAAATCAAGTACGATCTTCACCAAAAATATAACTATTTTACAAATAACTGAAAAACAGAATTTGAAGCTCATACACTCAGATCCGAATAGAGTAAAACATGATGAGAAGACTTCGTAACCGTCCTCTACCGTATAATTCCAGACAATTATAACGGTTACTCTGGTATACACATGGCCTTAGATCCTGAATTGACATAAAAATCAAGCTTTGCATGGTTAACCCATTGACCCACATACTTAAAAACATTCTAATAAAATCTGTGAACGACGAGTTATAAAATGTACATGCGTTCTATAATACAGCCGTAAGTGAATATCAGTAAAACAAATCCTCTCTGTAATGGGTAGATGACTCCAGTCACCTGGTGTGACTGCAATGTCATGACATCTAAAGGATTATTAAAAATGTTACTACTGATAAAAAAAAATAGCGCCGATATAGTAACAACAATAATTGATACGTTAAGCTATCAGAGGATTAAATAAATCAATGAATCAACATATTGGCCAAAGTATCGTAAATAATTTATAATTATAAGTAGTTAGCAAATCGTTTAACACATTTCTGATCTTAACTCTTACATTGCCAATGATCTCCTAATACATGTACCAGCAAACCTATGGCATAACTATTTTATTCGCATAGTAAATGAAAGAGTACTGTTAACAAATAATTTGAATGATTAGTCATTGTTTTTTTTCCCCCCCAAATAACACTACATGAATATTTAAAGTTAGTTTTTTGGCAGCTTGATTCATTAGGCGTGTAAGCAAGTTCCAGTGCAGTTAAAATGTAGTCACAACTATGTGAGCCAATTTGAAGGCAATGTTCTTTAGACTAATGTAAGGCTGCCTGAATGGCCTTTGTTTGCAATTTTTTTTTAAACATAGCGCCCCCTTCACCTGTACATTCCGATGTAAATTCTTTACATGAATATAAATATATAGTTTAATAACGACTGATGTAGTGTCTCTGCAAATCGCTACATTGCACAATTTTGGTCACGATGACCTTTATCTGCACAATGCACAAATTGAACTCCGATCTGGTTTGGACGAAGAGGGCGGGCCATACCAACGACTTTTTAAAATGGTAGCCTTCCTGCTTTCTAGCCAGGCACTCAGTCAATACTTAATGTTATGCGGCCCGCTGTAAGAAACAGTCCATTTGACTTGAAGTGGCTAACCCTGGATGAAAAATACTGTTTTTATAATTCTTAGATTGAAAAAAATTGGTAGGTTACTGTGAAAATAGGGAATAGGAAATCAATTTTTTTAATCAAAATGTGACTGATAACATAACCTTGTTCTTTTTGATAAAATGGATAAGGCTGTTAATTATTATTAGGGCCTTAACAATGTTTGGCAAGAAGCTGCCATAAGCAAATTTTCCTGAAGCTCCTGCTTTAAGGAGGCTTTGACAGATTTTTTGTTCAAACTCATGCGCTGGCCAGTATCTTCAGCAAAATGTTATAAACTAACTGATTATGCCAGATTTATTTTCAGTTTTAGAATCAAAAATACTATTAAACATACAAAATGTTCAGATTTTCGCAAAATTCTGGAATAACAATTTGGCGTGCGTGAGCGGCGCCGATAAATTTTTGGAAATTTTTTTATTTTGCCCCCCCCTCTCCCAATCCAAAAACATGGATCGACGACCACTGGGTCAGTATAAGCTCAAAAATAAAAAATAGACGATATCGTGCTCGGCTAGGCAGAAGGCGTTAGCAAATGCTCTTAAGCAGTAAAGGTGTTAACACAAATTGCCTCTAAATATTGAAACACCATAAGCTTATTTCGACGAATTTTCGCCTTGCGTACTGATAGAAGGGGTCTAAAAGAGTACAATACTTTGATTTCATGGAAATGGTTGTCAACGGTACAAGTTAATTTACTGTTAACGGCCCTTCTTGCCTACAGATTTGCTAAACAATCTTCTGTGCCAGCCGAATTGTAAAGGCCCTGTCTGCTTAGAGCATTTGCTACGAGCCCTTCTGGCCACCCGGCGATGATATTTATTTATTTATTTATTATTATTATCGTTTTATTTAACAGGGTAGTCTCATTCAGTTTCAATGGAACTGGCTCCTCAAGAGAGCCTGCGAATACAATAATTTAGAAGAACATACAATAAGAGTGCATATTACAAATCACAACATATAAACAATAATTGATATAATACTAAATAAATATTAATTGATATTATACTGAATATGGATGTAAAGGCTCTAGAAAACATGCAACATAGGTTTACTCGAGAAAAAATTAATCAAAGCAGATTTACTGCAAAAAATTTCTCGCTCCACTGGAGGGGGACTCCGCTCTCAACCCTTCCCCAGGCCATCCTGTGTTGTCTATGTTTAGGCACTTTCGATATCGTTCAAAATTTAGTCATTCCACTATCACCTCATTATTGTAATCAGCCATGATAATTATGATCATAGGTCCATATACATGTATCACATTTTTTCCTGTGCGAGGGGTGTCTTAGCTCACACCCCCCCCCTATATAAAAATATTTGTTGGTTATCCTCACCCCACTACCCTCGGCCCCACCAGCATAGATTTAAGAAATGTGATTATTCGCAAGATTAATCCAGATATCGCAATATTCGTGCGAAATTGTGTCTCACAACCCCCCCCCCACACCACCACAAAAAAGAAACAACACAAACAGAACACAGTGTAATATTCAATCATGGCAATGGTGATTATGACGGTGCCCTGGATCCCAAGAAGGCAATCGATTTCGTTCGGCTTATTCGCAAGATAGCGTCGCATGAAGCGACTGTAAGTGTATTATTGACGTAGAATGAAATTATGCCGACCAACCATTGTAATAACTTTACAGTGGTCTTGGAAACAGAAATAAAAACTAAATTACTTATTCAGTGTTTATTTATTCAGCATACGAGAAACACAAATCTGTAATCACACGACCTTTTAATGTTTAACAAATTGTCATGATAAGCTTTGAATATGGATTGAGAACTCTGGGTGGCTAGCTCGAACACTTCTATCGAAGGAACCAAAGAGACCAGTAATCTTCTCGCAAGAGCTTCTCCGTTCACCCAAATGACACATTAAGAGGTATTAATGCTGGAGTTTGCTTGAGCGCAGCTGCATGCTAATGTGGTCAACAGACCGTCTAAGGTATTGGCTTAACATTTACCACAGTTAAAAAAATCTGCCCACATGATTCCCGCCATGTACCAGTTCTTTGATAGAGGTCTAAAAATGAAGTGCCTGAAAAAATTGCATTCAAATGAGTAATTAGTGTAAAAAAAATAGAATCGTAAGATGACCAGATTCCATGCACTCGCGCCCGTCCTTATCCTACCATGAGACTTGCTGTTGTACACTATAGGCTATTTAAGTTTGAATTGTTATTCATGCGCTAACATGCGATTGGCATGTAACTGTTTTAACTTTTGTATTCTAGGACTTTATTTTCATGTTGAAAAATCACTACTAATGTAGCTCAGATATCAAGTTTGAGTTTTTTAATTGAAGACTCCACAGTATTGCCTATCAGTTTTAAGACACCGAACCTGATGTTGCTGACAAGAACTGTTGTACGATTCATTTTAATTACCACACTTTGGTGTGGGGGGGGGGAGAGCGAG
>JZLH01S0156085.1:0-10806 GCA_001188425.1 Eucidaris tribuloides
ATGGTAATGGATGAAATATAACTGATTTCAAGTGCAGTCAGTATGCATGCCATGCCCCTTTTCTATAATGGTCATCATTTATGTCCTACTTCATGCAGGTTCCTCAGTGGAAGGACATTAAACAACTCCCAAGGTACGTCTTGTTGATCAAGTAGAGTGTTGTAAGATAGAATAGAATTTTATTTTTATTTTTATTTATTTTTTATTTTTCCTTTGGGGGGGGGCATAATTTCATGGACTTGTATGCTAAAAACGTTCATGAGTTGACATGTATATTTGTTTGTTTTTGCCATGCTCTTCTACAGAGCAACTTTGGTAACAATATGTTAAAGAAGTGAACTTTGTTATTCCAGTAAATAAGAACTTTTGCGTTTTCACTTGATTGTACATTGGATTATAATAATGTTATATGCCATGTACACTTTATCATATCCCTGATTTATCTTTGTACCTAATTATGATGGATTTTTGTTTACACATGTTGATTTGTAATCTACTTTAGTTGTTTACCAAACATGATGAAGTAGTTCTGAGTCATCAAGCTGTTTGTTTACAAGTGGTGGTAAGGCAGGTTTGTTTGAAAATGATGCATTATAATTCTTAGTCCATCATTTTATGAAACCATTCTGGGCATATTTACTTTGAAATTTTCAGAACGAGAGCAATTTATGCCAAGTTTTGCTCATTCAAATGTGGATGCATACAAGAATATGTCATGCAGTAAGTTTGTTCCACATATGTGGTTCAAAAGATGAATAATAGATCTTGTACCCTGTGATCCTTTGACAACAGATTGAGTGTTAAGACATCTGTTACTGGAACGAGGAGGCAGGATAGGTTGATACATTTCACTTGAAAATACCTGGACAATTCCATGACTTCAACAGTACATAAAAAGAAAGATTTGTAGGATAATTCATTTTGAAAAAATACCTGCCTGTGGTAGTGAAGTGTTAAAGAGTATAATTTTTTTTTAGTATAATTTTGTTTTTTATCTTCTTTCCAGCCAACACAAAGATATAATTCAAAAGATATCCTACATCAAGAACACATCTCGCTACATCGTCATCTCTAAGGAAGGAAGCATCTCAATGTTTGATAATCAACTCACCTTACAAAAGGCAATTAAGGTAAAAAAAAATAATAAGTAAAGATGACAAAGTATCTGCAGTGTAAAACACATTGCCACATGTACATTAATTAGGTCTTACCTGTTAATGATATCTGGCAATGAATATGTTCAAAACCTGTTGAATAGAATTGAATAATCAATAGTTGAATCATTTGATCTTTCTGTAAAGCATATACAATTTAGTATGACTGAGAATGACTGTAATTCAAGTTTATTGCTGCAATACAATCTGATATATGAATATGTTAGAAACCTGTGATCAATATTTGAATCATTTGCCCTTCCTGTGAAGCACATACAATGTACAGTGTAGTATGACTGAGGATGACTGTAATTCAAGCTTTTATTGCTGCAATACAATCTGATATATGAATATGTTAGAAACCTGTGATCAATATTTGAATCATTTGCCCTTCCTGTGAAGCACATACAATGTACAGTGTAGTATGACTGAGGATGACTGTAATTCAAGCTTATTGCTGCAATGCAATCTGATAAATGATACTTTGCACCAATCTATTGACCTGTTGTATTGATTAGTCGTACAATGTAGATCTGTTTTACTATTTACACTTTTGTGGGAAAGGAAGCCATTTATTTAATTGATTGATTTATTTGGCAAATCAGTCTGTGTCTAATTTACTTGTGTTTTAGACATAGATTAGACATAGAAGTAAATGTGATAAGTGTAGATAATATTTTAATAGGTTCTTTGTATTTCTTTGTTTTTTGTGAAGCATAAAAGCAAATTGTACACACACAAAACATTGTTGCTTTTATTAATTGAAAGATCTGAATAATGCACATAAATATGAGGGGTTTTGTTATTTAAGTGTGCCGGCACATATACAAATGAAATATTCAGTACAAGAAGGAGATTAATTGTAAACTCACCCTTATCTACTCAGAGCGACAATAACCTGTCAATGTTGACACATGGAGAAATCAAAGTAACATCAATTCCAGTATTCACATTATCCAGTGGTATGGCATTATGTGGGTATTTATATTTTTACTTTAAACTTGGTATAATTGCAGTTTTGGGCCCCCCCCCAAAAAAAATAAATTGAAAAAAATAAATAAAAATAGAATAAATAAATAAATGAATAAATAAATAAATGAATAAATAAATAAATAAATAAATAAATAAATAAATAAATAAATAAATAAATAAATAAATAAATAAATAAATAAATAAATAAATAAATAAAATTAAATCATAAAGAAATAAATAAAAAAATTGGTGATTTGAATTGTGTGACAGACTGATTGTTATGCACAGCAGCTTATTGAGTTGATATACTTTCTATGATGGTATCCAAACTGAAATTTACCAAAATTATCCACCAATTTTTTTCCTAATCTACTGCAGTAATGACATATCCACAGTGTATTAGGCTGATGTACTATTGGATGATCAATGCTGCTTTTCATGTAATGATTTTGATCTTCTTTGTCAGATCACCAATGAATCTGTGAAACCCAGAGATGTTTGGGTCACTACATTTGTGGTTCTACAAAATATCAACAAGATTGCATTGTCATTTACCAGCAAGGAAATCAGTAAGTCACTTTAACCAAGGTTGCATATTTTTCTTGTATATCATGTTACTTATTATTCGTCACCTCTCGAGCTATGTCGAGGAAGGAAATATCAGGTTTTTGATTATTGTGGAAGATATTAGGACTGAAACTGTGCATGAAATGTGAAAGATTTACTTTGAAGGTGCAATTCAGCCACAATAAAATGTGACATTGCTTTCACGTTGATAGACTTATAAAATTACATACAGTATATTATTGAGACAAAACACTTTCACTGGTTGGGGGTAACCATACTGTAGTTCAAACTTTTTCCAACCTTAAATTTTGTAGACAAGATTTCAACCACCCAAGTGTAATCAATGGACCAAACATAAGTGACAATGCGTAACCAGAGTCTTGTACAGTGTAGAATTAATCCTCTTTATCCTTTTAGACTCTTTCACCTTTCTTGACTAGTAGTTACTCTCAAAGTCAATGAAATGGGCTAATGGGCATCATCCCATTCAATATTTTGTCCTGTATTGAGGGTGTGTTCAGTTAGAGCTGAATGGGATGGGTTGTTCAATCTGAGGGCTCTTTTACATTAATTTATTCGATCATTGAGAGTTCTGCCTGTTTCCCCAACAAACAACTGGTACCCTCTGTGCATGTAATCTGATACACAATGCCTATCCTTTCTTTTATTTTCTTTGTATTTTGTCTTTTGGATGGACTAGCCAAGCTTGTTAGTGTGTTAGGAGTTCTGAAGGCAAAACTGATATTCTTGTCTTGGAATGCTCATTTAAATTGAGAGGATGTAGTGTTGACGAAAACCAGGACAACTCATTTGTTAAAGGGCAGTGACATGATTGGGAGAAATAAAAATGCCTTTAGCAGGGATGGAGGACTCGAGGCCGGCCTCGAGGCCGACTTTGCCAGTCCTCGGCCTCGGCCTCGTAATCCCGTGACTCGGACTCGTCCTCGGCCTCGTACCATGCGGCCTCGGAGATTTGGGTCGAGGCCGGGTCGAGGCCGCAAGATTTTATATAACGTGGTGAACCTAAGAATAAACCCTGTTTGATTTGTTTGGACAAGGATTTTGAAATATTTTCAACGAGTAGACCCCATGCCAAAAAGAATTATGGAACTCCTAATATAACTTAAAGATAAGTAAATTCACTTCTGATCGATGGATATGACTTTATTTTACCCAGCTCGTAAGTTTCGCACAATTATTATTCATATGGGTCAATGTTTCTCTATAATGTCGCTGCTCTATACTGTAACAAGACAGGCACGGTGAAAGCCGAGGCCCGTTTATTAGCTGAATGTTCCGAAGACATTTAGTCATTTACAATTACATCAAATATTATTTACCTCAAAGTCAAGAGCTTTTGCTTTATTTTGTTTCAATTTTTTTCCAAATTGATAAATTTCAGTAATTGGTTAATTTGAACGAATGGTTGAAAGATTGTGTTGAATTGATTGTAAGATTTCAGTAATTTTAAGGGTTAAAATTTTGCCCAAAATATTGCATTATTTCGTAAGTTGGTGACTCGGACTCGGCCTCGGCCTCGGAGAGTTGGTGACTCGGACTCGGCCTCGGCCTCGGAAGGTAGTGACTCGGACTCGGCCTCGGCCTCGGAAGGTAGTGACTCGGACTCAGTCTTGGCCTCGGAAGGTGGTGACTCGACTACAACACTGGCCTTTAGAACCAAACTGTTTGAAAGATATAACAGTCTATTCACCAGCTGGAGTGTATCCCGGCTGGAAGGATTTGTCTTGAATTTTTTTTTGGAGAATTTTGCTCCTTATTTTCTCTTACCTTTATAACCAGGCAGAGTTCAAGGCCTGCAATGTGGTCATAAAGGATGACAAAGGTGTTCCCATGTCAGGGTTGGCAATTTCCCGGGAAATACCTGTATTTCCCACCCAGGCGGGAAATACTGGGAAATACTGGGAAATACGTGAGCAATACCTAGCCTTGTACTCTTGAAGTTGTACAAGGTCAACTAAGAAGGCCATTAATGCAGTTTATATGGGCTCTTCTTACACAAATCCACCTTAAATAATTTGATTCAGTGTTATTTCACATACTGTCCAATACATACAGTATTACACTGTACATTATTCAGGTGTTGCATTGGGGGGTTCAGCCGTCATCTTGCTGAATATACAGGGACAAAATCAACATCTGTCAATGGGTTGTGCTATTTTAAGTGTTCTGGATTTATGGAGCAATTCAGATATTTGCAGACTGAAATGATTGAAACAAATTTTTAAAATATAAGCAGGTGATTTAGTATTGATAGATTTGAGTATTGATTTGGCTGTGTAGAAAATTTGTCCCACCAATCATAATCATGGGTCCCTTGTTCCCCACCATTAGTTTGGTTAGTTTTTTGTTGTATTTTGTGTTGAATCACACTTACTGAACAACAATCTCTACTTTTTTGAGTTATTATCCTTCAAGAAATAACTTTTTTATAGTATTTCCCAGTATTTCCCGGTATTTTCCATTTTTGTCAAAAATAGCAAGGCGGTATTTACCGGTAAATACCGGTATTTACTGGTAAATACCGGTATTTACTACCCGGTATTTACCGCCCGGTATTTACCGGCCAACCCTGTCCCATGTATTTAAAATAAACAAATTGACCAGAAATAAAAACTAGTATAATATTTACGGTGATGGTAGATAAATGATGTATGGCAAATTTGAGTTTCTTGATCTATAATTATGAGTGCGTGAAAATTGTGTGTTTTATCCACTACTTGTTTCATTTATTCACAGTCTTCTATGATCTGAGTTCCAAGTTGGAATTTAATTGTCAGTACAAAGTCTTCGGTCTGGAACATACCCCTCTCAGCATGGACTATTGGTAAGTCACAAGCCCACATCTCAGGATGATACAACAAGATAGAAAAAAAAACAAGAGTGAAATTATTGCTCCATGGGAATTCAAGGCAAATACACCTGTAACCACTCACGAGAGCGGGAGAAAATGCGCTGCGAGACTGCGTGTGATACTCTTCCAAGGCCAAAAAAATGCATTTCTAAATGAATTTATGAAGTAATTTCAGCTTCAATGAATTGCCCAGATGATTTCTTTAGTTCAGGCATGAACATTTGGTGCAAAACAGTTTTGTTTCTTGAGTGAAAAAAAATTCTAAAGATAATAGGTGGCGGCTGTTGGAACCCATTTTATATGCCTTTACATATGATCGAACATGTACTAGATGGAGAATACAGGCAGCTGTAAGGGGTAATATAGCATCTATTGCACTATATTCCCCTTACTTGTATGGGTGCCTATAACAGTAAATTAAACTTACTGTTTAGATGTATGTGTAGTGGATTGTTGTGTAGTGAAAAAGCATATATAGATTCAGTTATTTACAGATTTCTATTTTTGGCCACATATTGATTGTAGTAAGATTGATTAGTGATTTAAAAAAAAAAATCTATTTTGAGATATAAAGTCATCAGTTGTTCAGCAGAAGGGCCCTAGCATATGTTCTTGGCAGAAAGCCTTTGACAGTAATTGTCTCTAACTTCAAAACCATTGGCTTTTTTCACATGAAATCAAAGTAGTGTGATATTTTAGGATCCTTCTGTCAGGCTGTTGAGTGCAAATATCAAATAAGGCAATATTTCTCAAATTAGAGAAATTTGTTTTGTTATGCCCTTCTGCTTGACAACGGATAAAATATGTTATATGACATGATTTTCTTCACTTTGTATTTACAGAAAAATTTGTATATGTGAGTTAATTTGCTTGTTTTTGTGTTTGTGTATTTATTGTGTTTAAATACACAGTGATGCAAAAACACCAACTTTTCCATCTGAGCTGTGCAGACAATAAAAAAGAACACAGAAACAATTAAATCTCATTACTTAAAAACTTCATAAACTTTGTGTATATTTTCAAGCTTTTGTGAGACTGAATGTTACTACTACTACTACTACTACTACTACTACTACTACTACTACTACTACTACTACTACTACTACTACTACTACTACTACTACTACTACTTCTACTACTACTACTTCTACTACTACTACTACTCCTCCCTGGGGAGTGTTCCTAGCCGAGCTGCCAATGAGGCATATCAAGCCAGACAAACTAAGTCATTCTCACCCTACCAGGTACCCATTTATACTCCTGGGTGGAGAGAGGTAATGCAGATAAAGTGTCTTACCCAAGGACACAAATGCCGGCCGTGGTAGGATTTGAACCAGGGATATCTAGATCAGGAAGCCACAGCCTTACCAATTCAACCATGATGCCTCTGTGTTTGGATGTGTTCACTATCTATATTTGTTTCTATACAGGAGCAATCCCGACAATTCTAATGAGGCCATTCTGGTCATGGGAGATACTGGTGGTCATGTCAACGCCTTCCATTTCACATCATCAAATATCGCCCTCTTTGACCGACCACAACAACCAGGGGGTGAAGGACAAGGTATGATTTTTTTTTTTTGGGGGGGGGGAGGTGGGGGCATTGGGCAGACCCATACAAGAATGTAGAACTGTTAGGAAAAAAAAATATAAATAAAAACAGCAAGGCAGTCATGGGGGGGGGGGGTAAGGGGCGGAAGATAAAGGAGATTTGCCAGTAACAATCTGTCACTGAGACTGGGACGTTTGTATTTTGAAGTAGTATTATCAGGTTCAGGTTAGTAATAGGTCTATGTCTCTTGGGAAAACACTATTCTGTAGCCATAATTATCTGGTGGTTTTCATGAAAATAGGGAAAATCAGTATTTTTATCCTCACACAAAACATCAATTTCAAGACCTAGCTAGTTGTTGATTGTTTTTTTTGCTATAATTAGTAATTGTTTTCTGACATACCTGCTGGTAACTGAACTTTTGAGCCCATAGGTAATGACAAAAAAACCTTCAAGTTGGTGACAGAAAAATATGTATGTTATGAGAGGTTATGAACAATAAAATGTATCCATAAATATCTTTGAAAATTGTTGAAAAGGCACAAAAAGGAGAAAAATTCTCAGATTTCAAGATTTTCTAAGAACAGGTAGAGAATTGCTGGAGACACCTCCTAGCTATGGTCCTGTAACTGCACTAAAATTAAATTGAGATGTGGTAAGAAGAATATTATTTTGTTGATAATAGTGAGAAATGAGTGTAACTGTAGTAAGTTCTTATATTTGAATCCTAAACCTGGATAACTTGTGCTAGATCTTGGCAGCATAAGGACCTGGGAAGTAATTATAGTATTTTATTTTATAATTAAAAATGTTTTCCACCCTGCTTGCCACTTTTGTATGATGATTCTACTTTACAGAACAAGTCGTCAACGTGAACTTCAAACATTTGCTGAAGGATAAGTTCAAATACTGTCGCCTAATACGACACAACGGCCACATAGAGTGGGCGAGACAGGGTAAGTTTTCAACATTATGATTTGACATGGTAAACTTTTCATTGCAGTAGTAGTTTTGTAATTCAACCACATATGTTGGAAAAAAAGCTGCGAAATTCTGGTCAGAATGTAAACATTATCCACACAAACAATTCTGTATATAGCATTTTTTTCCCTTATAGGCAGGACATCTCTTTTGCATGTCTAACAGTTAATGTTAGGTAGATACACTGGTATATCGAAGAAAATACTATCTAAGAACCTTTAGCAAAGTATAGGAGCTAAAAATAATGTTATAGTGAAATTATAGTAATCATTAGCTTAGCTTTGAATTATTGTCTCGTCGATACTTAAGTATACAGCATAAAACATACATTTAACATTGATTTGATTTTTTTTTTGGGAGGGGGGGCACATTTTTCAAATTCAAGGTAATTACTGATCCTCATATTTCACAGACATGTCCTTCTTTAATAGCCTAGGGGCATGAGTGATGTTTTCCTGTGTTGCTGGAGGGTGCAAATGAGATTCCCTGCCTTTAGAGATGAGTAATTCACGAGATTTTGTTTTTGTGATATCATTTTGTTTCCATTTATTTTGTATAGGCATACTAGGAAGTGAAAACTTTGTGATTTAACTTTAATACAAACTTGAATGGTGTAAATAGTAACACCCATCTACAGTCTCATAAATTTTGCTGTTATTTTAATATTTTTGTATCACCATCTTATTTTTGTATCTCTGCTTTATTTCAGTGAAGTATGCTCAGCATCTTAACTGCTTTATATCGTGTTCAACAACCTTCCAGAACGCCATGGTGCTCGGATGGATTGAGAAGGCAAAACAGAAGATGAAAACGTAAGATACATGTAGTTCTTGCATTGTTCATTTTACTACATGTATTTATAAAATCATTTTATAACCTCCACCTAACTTTGTATGGTGGGGATAAATACGAGGCAACATTTGGTCTGTCAGGTGGGTGGGCAGATGGAGAGTCCATTGCAAAACAACCTTATGTAGGGAACATGGTTCATATTGTGATCTAGAGGTACAGATGTACAAGATTTTGTTTGGGGTTATTAATCACATTTAGTGATTTCTTTAGTGATTTCTTTGTTTTACATTGCTCATAACTGGGTTTGGATATTAGAAAGTTGTCAGATTTTGATGTAAACTTCCTCTACACAGCAGTGATTAATTGCTGATTATGATTAAAAAATTTTAGTACATTAAATAAGGTGATATCAATCATGTGTGATGTGTTACAATATTAATGACTATTGAAAATAATGTAACATTTCTTTTACATTGTGTTACATTGTTGATGTGAGTATGAATACATATTAAAATTAATCACCGCCACAAACTAAAATGTAGTATCATTGGTTTTTGTTTGTTTGTTGTGTTTTGTGCAGGAATTCCTTCAATATTTCACAAGGAGTTAATGCATTTGACTATCACAACACACTCAATTTAATTGGTAAGAATGAATGTTTCATTTAAGGTATTTCCATGACCAAATTTTTATATGTATATAATTTTACTGGCTCTCCAAGTGAGTGAATTTATTGTCAAGATTCTGAAGTAAATCTGCACTAAATTTTAGCCCAGCATTTATCCATTCTCTTTATTTCCCAAGAATAAAGTACAATTAGTTTGATGATTTATCCATTTTTTCCTAACCCCCCATAGTTTCTGTATTGACCTCGTGATATTACACCATGTCAGGTAGATTTACATACAGTTATGGTGAATTAACTTACCTTAACCTGTTGAAGGTGGTTTAACACGCATTTCCCATAGGCCTCATGACAAGATATCTCATATCTAGTCTTCAACAGGTTAAAGGCTAGTGACATTATTGGGAACACATGAAAATGCCTCAAGAACCAAATGAGTTGAAATATATACTACAGCTGGAGTAGATCTCCCAGCTGGATTAATTCATTAGAATCAAGCATAAACATACCAATATTTTATTTCTCTTGGGCCCCAATTGAAATAAATGGAATAGAAAGCTACACAACCGATCAGCCTGCCATGATGGATATTGATGGAAGTTCTTTTTGAATAAGTCAACATTTGACCACACGATTTTCACGACAGAATCCTTGCATAGTTTCCTTGATTCTAGAATAGTTTCACCCCAAGTAGATGACTACCTTCAACCATGCTATTTACCTTTAATTGTAAAAAAAATAAAATACCTTCATACAAGTAATAAACCTTTCTTACTAAATATATTTAAAAACCAATCTGTTAATTACAACAAAATGTTACACATGAATATTCTTATTTATTTTTATACATGTAAATGTTTTATTCTTTAATGTTTAGCAACTGCTGGAGTTGATAACCATGTCTGTTTGTGGAATCCATATGTCGTCTCAAAACCAGTTGGGGTAAGTTTGTCCTTCGTATTTTCAAGTTTAAGGATTAATATTCAAGGTTGTTTTATTGATTGGAAGGGAAGTCACAGTCAGAAAGAACATTTTTGTTCCAGTATGTGTAAGTTGTTCATTTGATATACAGCGTGGCCCAAAAAGAATGCTAAACATGCGATCGTTAATTTCTTCAAAGTCATTTAAAATATGTCATTGGGGATTATTTAATGGGTTAGAGCATTCTTTTTCCAACAAAATGATACCATGATCATTAATTTTGATTGAGGTGTTTAGATCTTAGGGCTATTTTTCTGAGGCAATGTAATTTCCTAAATTTGCTATTTTTCAACCTCCAGCGATCATCAGA
>JZLH01S0156100.1:22250-41159 GCA_001188425.1 Eucidaris tribuloides
CACACACACACACACACACACAGTGTACTTATGATCCGCTGCAGATGTGGCATTAGAATTATTATGACAGAAGGGGATTCTTACATGCCCTTCTATTTCCCTGGCAGAAAATGCTGGCAGACAAGCCCAAATGGGATTATAGCTAGCCCACTGAGAGGTCAACCAGGACCACTGACTAGATCCCCCTGAGAGCTGGCCTCACAAGGACAGGCATAGGTAGGTAGGTAGGTCAGTGTCACGATTACCAGCTATACTATACAGCAGATTGGTTGGTTATTTATTCATTTAATTATTTACTTGTTTATTCATTCATTTATCTATTTATTTATATATCTACTTATTTATATATCTACTAATTTATTTATTTATTTACTTATTTATTATTTATTTATTCAACTAGTTAGCTATTAATTACATTTTTATTTATTTTCTTACTTTTATATTTATTTAGTTAGTTAATTTTTATTAACTGATTATATAAATTAGTTATTTTATTCATCCATTATTTATTTGTATATTTATTTACTTAGGTCATCCCACACTCATAGTAACAATATTCTCACTCTTCCTCTATCAGCAGATTGTATAGGTAAATAGAAAGATAGATAGATAGATAGATAGATAGATAGATAGATAGATAGATAGACAGATAGATAGACAGATAGATAGATAGATAGGTAGGTAGGTAGGTAGATGGGTAAATAGATATACAAGTAGATAGATAGAAAAATAGGCAAATAAATAGATGGACACAAATAAGATAAATAGGACATATGGATGGAAATATATGATAGATAAATAGCTATATAGGCATAAAATAGATCTTACTACGCTAGATACAATAAATCACTTATTATACTTGTACAATAAACTGTAGATTGTAAAAATGTTCATACTGTAGTTAATGATATTATAAAAAAACGTGTAAGCTCTCGTTTCTGAATGGGGCAATAAAGTGTAAGCTCTCGTTTCTGAATGGTGCCAAAAAGTGTAAGCTCTCGTTTCTGAATGGTGCATCCCTAACTCTATTTCACAGAAGTCAGGTATTCATTTGTATTTTTATCAATTTGTAACAGCACTGTCCTGCACAGCATCAAATTAGATTTGAAGAAAGGGCAGAGACTTTTGCAATGACATGTGAACTGGTTTTGAATTCAAGAAATGCCTTGAAACCTGTTAAATTTTCATCTGGGCTTCATTTGCTGGTAAGTTGCTTGAAGATTTCAGAATCGCTTCAGGAATTGAGTCTGGGCTATACATTCAGTAAAATTATCTCCTCACAGCGACCTGATACTAAATATGCTCCTTCAGTAATGGACTGGAATTCTGCTACAATCAGAGAAATAGGTAACATTAAAAAAAGAAAGAAAAAAAGTCACCCAGAGGAAATAAGACGACAACGAAAGTGATTCCCCGATGATGAAGAAAATCTTGAAATCACTCTGAACCCAGCGGGGAGGTGAGACGCTGAGGTGACGACACCTCATCAAAAGTGATAATGGGTTGTGCTGCAATGAAACGGGATTCCTCGTTACACGAAACTGTCACACCGCGAAAGCCTCGGTGTGCGCAGAAGCGGCAATAAATCAGTACGTGCATTCGCGGAGATGGTGGATTTATTATTAGCAGGTGAATGATTATATTTCAAAACTCATTTAGCTGATTTTTTTTCTCTTCGCAAAACAGCATCTTCCCAAAACAAAATTCTGTTCAGGTAGTGCTTAGTGCAACGTCTCGTTGCCTTGGATTTTACAGTGGAGTTGGCATTTCCACAATCTTCAAAAGATGATGAAGAAGAAAAAAAAACCTTCATGCCAAGCTATTAAAGCACACCTGCTCAACTGGAAATTCAGCCCTGCCGGGCAGAGAAATCACTGCAAAAATCAGCGATAAAAACAACAAAAAGGTTTAATTCAGTGATGGGTAAAGCTATATGGCTGAGGATTTCGCTAAGAATAGAAGTGGTGGAAGGGGGGACCTCATATCTACAGAGACCAAACGTATTGAATTTCTTGTACACCCGGTACCATAATCAATGAAATAGCCCCCGGGAGATCAAAGCTGTGCCAATACAGCTCCACGGAGCTGGTCGGTGCGAATTTCTACCCCCGCGATCGTGGCCGAAACCAAATCATATTGCTCATCATCGGGAGAGAGAGAGAGAGACGTCCGTATTTCGTAAGAAACGCAGCATCCGGAGAACATAATAAATACCATTATTCATAACGCACCGTGCCTGGCGGCAAATTGGCCCGCAAACGGAAAATGAGAGGAGACATATATATGGTATGCGTTCTGAGTGTGACTAGAGTTTCAGTTGGGGGGGGAGGTGGGGTGGGGGGGAAGCATCCATGTTTATTCAGGAGGCATCAGTCGTTCTCTACTGGCATGGAGGCCCTGAGCAAATGCACTGTAAGCAATATTAAGACAACCAATTAACATATGTCTCTATACACTAGAGATAGCAATTATCACAGCCATTTGAACGAGAAGCAATTTTACTCGTCAGCAGAGTTAATATTGATGAAGCAAACAGAGTGAGTCATCGTAACAATGAAAACACTGCATTTCAAATAATCTTCGTAACAATATATGCATACACACGCAGGACATAAAATCAATGAGATAAAATGTGATTAGCACATAATTTTGTTATGATTAAATGTGCATCAACTAATTAGACACTGATGCATACACACATATTTTCGGAAATTACTGTTCATTTTATACTACCCACTAAGACTGCATTATGTGTATGCAATACACTCGGTGACATTTATTTTCTCTTTTTTCTTTTCTTCCCCACGAAATAAATGTAACAATCTCTTCTCTCTTATATATATATATTTTTTTTTTGGGGGGGGGGGGGCGAGGGGGATGTAGAGACTGGGAAAAAAATCACTTTAACACCATTTTAGATTTGAAATGTGAAGTTCAACACCGCACACTGCACTGCGATCGCATGACAAGACGGTTCGCAAAACTCATTACCGCCGATGATATTCATCACGTAAAACACACACATACCCGGGAACACAATCTCATATCACCATGCCAGAGAGGCCCCACAATGTTAATGTGACCCAGTTCTCTCCAAGTTGCTGCTGCTGTTTTTCTTGCCAGGTTTTGTGCTAACATTATCGCTGTCATGAAGCAACAAGTTATTTGTGGTCGACACATGATCATTGGGTGTCAGCTCTTCTCAACGTCATTTGCTATCCAGGTTTACATGCATCTAATATCAACCCATACATCTATCTCCCTTATCTACTGATATTTATCAATGTCCATCTCCCCATCGATTATTCCATCTATCCCCTTTACTATGTGTTCATCACACAAACATCTACAATATACATCTACTGTTCTATCCATATATCAATCCATATACTTTTCTATCCGTATTCAAGCAGTCTGTCCATTTACTGTTGACTCAGATACATCAGATATTTTTATCGATACATCAACCCAATAAAACTCTACCATCTACTCGGAAATTACCCCCCCCCCATTAACCTTTCAACAAATATATTCAAAATGTTTTCCTAGTACCCAGTAGTGAAATAACAAATCACAAATAATTTGGTGTATCATTAGGGACATTGATGAGCCAACAAAACTTTTCTGGGTTGCCCAGGAAAAAAACAAAACAGAACAATACATTGATGGTTATTTTCTGAAATAATTGCTCATCTTTGTATAGACTATTCTTTTGCAATTAGAATAACACTAAAATCATCTATTTTGGTTAGATACTTTCACTTTATAAGGCCATTTTAGTGAATCAATGCAAATTTGGTGTGCGTGCACCAGTTTATGTGTAATTGCCATGGGACGCCATCTATAAAAGCTTAAATGCAATTGTATTGAAAATTACGAAAATTGACGATCTAAGTGTTGTATTACTCAGAAACGAAACACCCTATCTGATGACAGATAGAAAAATAGCTATTATCTCTTTGATAATAACAGAAAAAAAAATCACCATATTAGCCTTTCGTTTTTATGGGCCACCCGGTATATTTGCAAGGTGTTTTCCCAACTAATGTCCAGAAGTGATTACCCAATCTAGGCCTAGTTAATCTACTGGCAGATGTACAATTAAGGACATGATTATCATGACTGTCCTGTAGCTCAATACAACTAATAATATTGGCCTCTATTCAGCATTTGAGGCTGCCGTGAAATATATTTACGGACACATATTTTATTCATTTCTAATTTTAATAATAGTAAAGTACTACGATTAAGTTTTTTAAATTCTTTATTCTTATTTTTAATTTATTTTTTTATGAGGTTGTAAATGTCCTGTTGATACCGAATAATTAATGTTGAAACCATCCCATGGCTGCAGCAAGGACAATTTCCCGAAAAGGCCCCTGAAAAAATACTAGTATGTTGACACCTGTTTGTTAAAGGTAAATGACATGATTGGGGGTAGTCCTCAACTTGGGCTGAAACTACTCTAGAATCAAGTAAACTATGCAAAGATTCTCCTGTGAAAATCTTGTAGTCAAACATTGACGCATTCTAAAATAAACAATGTCAATATCACTCGTAGCATGGAAACCTGCTGTGTGGCTCTCTATGGGGCTTATTTTTATCGTCCCCAGATAAGATTAAGATACTCCTATGTTTATGCTTGATTCTCCTTAAGTAAAGAAATTATAGACAAATCCTCCCAGGTGGGAGATCCACTCCTGCTAGTGTATACTTGGTATATATTTCAACTCAATTGATTCTTGAGGCATTTTCAAGTGTTCCCAATCATGTCACTAACCTTTAATTACATTTGATGTCTTTTTTTTCTTCCAATATTTGAAGTTCCAATGCATTGTTCATGATTGGGGGGGGGGGGGGGAGAATTCACCCACCTGACCATTAATTATATTTGATGTCTATTTCAATATTTTAAATTACCCTGCATTATCCATGAACAACTAATCCACCTGTTTCTTAATTATCTTTCATGTCTGTCTGGATAATTCAAATTCCAATATTGTGTCTGTGACACAGTAATGTACATCATGATTTTGAGGTCACTGCCGTCTGATATTGATTTAACTGTCTGGAAAGATACTGAAGTATGATTTGATTTATGCATTAGTTACTCAACACGAGTGATTGTATAACAGAACTACACATCAGTTTCCAGCTTAATTAGTTTTTCAGTTACAAACACACACACATACACACTACAATATGAGCTACATACATACTTTTTAATCTACATTTTGCATAACCTGGTTTCTGTTGTGTTCTATGGAATAAAGCCAGGAAATAGAAGTTTACATTTGACATAATACTTCAAGATATTCGGTGTTATGAAATTCTCAATCGGTGACAAAAAACACAAAAGTGCATTGCCAAATGTATTCCATCCAACGGTGAGTGGACAAGATCAAATTTTCATTTCACTTATATATCAGTTTGTTTCATATTAGTATTCCATAATAATAATGAAATATTTGTGTATAGCGCATAACACGTAGGCATGATTACATGTTTTTAAGCATTTTATAATACCTTTTACGGAACAGGGTTGTGAGTGACCACAAATAAAAAGAGCTGAAAAAAGCTGAAATTGCAAAAGCTCCTAGAATTTTGTACAGAGGAAATTCACAAAACGCTAAAAATACATGTAAACTGAAAATCAAAAACAAAAAAGGTGAACTCTCACACCCCTGATTGAAAAAGTACAGACCTGTACACCTCTGTATTGAATATGACACATAATTTGTTTCTCTCATACACATTTTGTACAAAAATCAAACGTCTTTATATTTTATTTTACTACCCTAAATCCACACAGAATTCTATCTTCAGTTCAAGGGAAATAAACACCTAGCTTGAAACACTGACAAATGACACAGAATAAATGAGTCAAACATTCCCTTTAACTTTACATGGGATCAATTTTTGTCCTCAATATTCTGTTTCTCAGACACTTGAATGTATTTGCACGGTGTCGTAATGTAGCTGGATGAAGACTCGGTCAATTTTCATGTGGCATGTGACGGTTTGACCGACATGCGGGATACCACAGGAATTCAAAGTTAGTTTCGGGGCAAACATTACCGCACGTGAGGTGAAGAGGAATACACGTAGTACGTGTGATGGGGTGGGGCTGGGAAAGGTCATGCTACTGTGATTGATGAATGACAAAACAACCATACAAATCCTGTATTTTATTTTTTCAGAGTTTCTCCTATATTTAGGAAAAATGTCAACTTTCACAACCTACTTCAAAGCCATAGCAGGAGACTGAACATTAAAACAACAATTCTAACCTTAATTAATCTAAGTTTCAGAAATGAAAGTTTGGAATGTGACATTTTAGTACCCACTTCTATATTCAGAAGGATCTTGCTTCATGAGAATTCCTAATTTGCTCATGTGGGAAAACGTGTATTCGTTGCTGTGTCATTTTCTAATATTCATTTTCTTGTTTTCTGTCTTTTTCACAGAATGTAAACATTGTGATTTGTCACTGATCAATGTAAAAATAAGAAAGCCTGTACATACTTTTTGAAAATGACAAAAGTGTACTCATTTATAGAAATCTTCACTTGACTCCATACTGCACAATTAAAAATAATAGAGGGAGAAATCAAGTAAGACTATTTTTGCACTCAATGTACAAAAGAAACAGGTAAATCAATGACATTTTTCAAGTTCTAAGTGTACTGCTTACACTGTATATTTCAAGATACATTTAATTTTTGTGAATTTCACAACTAATCAACTACAAATATGTTCACTTTCTCAAACAAAATGAGTGAAAAACACACACACACAAATCCTAGAACTACTCTTGCACATTTTTCCTTGAAGCATAATAGCAAAAAATATGTTTGCTAAATATATGGTGTATACAGCATTTAACAAATTCTTAGTCACCACATCTACATTTTATTGACCCTAAAATGTAAATCTCAAAAGTGTATGTCCTAAACCATTTAATTATTATATTAAGCAATGTACCTTGTTTGCGCTGTCCACCCAAGAGGAGGAACAACATAATGAAAGCTTCTCAGTACAAATCCAACCAAGGTCCCCCCCCAACGTCTCCCGCAAACAACAAAATATATCCACTCATATCCTATAAATCTGACAAGATCTTCTTAGCTCATGGTGGAGCAGCTTTAGAATCAACTTAATTGCATTTCCCCACTTGATGTAGTGACAGCTAGGCCGATGACTCAATCCGTCCCACGATAAACTGAATAAATTTGTCCATTTGTCACAAACATGAAGGACTCTCAGAACAGGCTACATAAAGTCCACTTACAACTTCATTTTCATTTTTTAATCCCTTCTTTCTTTTGGGTTTGCGTATGAAGTTGTTTTAATAAATGTTTGCTCTCGAGAATATGTGAATTTAATGGGAGTGCTGAGCATCGTGAAGTGACCCTCCGTCAAACCGTGAATATCAGGAGAGGGCACTCAACCTAATGCAGGCACAAACAACATGGCTTACTCTAGTCTGTAGAGGGCAGCAGACTGAGCTGCTAGGTATGTAACATTGACTTGCATCTAGCATGCATGGAAATTGATGTCTTTGGACTAACACCGTAAAATGGTAAACTTGGAGGAGGAGAAAAGGGTGAAAAAGAAGAAAAGAAGAACAACAATAACAGTACACAAAAAGGATGCCAAGTAAATAAACAATGTTTGTTCAACTAAAAAAATAAGCTCCTGTTCAGTGCTCACAAATTTCCTGACCGAACCCATGATTCTTTACAATTCCAATAATATAAGCTTCATCAGTTCAAGTACACTTGTGAACCACATTTTTTTTTACTTTTTTGTGTGTTTTTCAGTTAAGGTACACAATGGTATCTTTTGTCTTTGAGTATTGCTCCAGTAATCTCAATTGAACAAAAGTTTTGCCATTACTATGTTTTGTCCAATAAACTTACACATGTCGGCTCTAACATGACTTCAAATTCACTTCAAATTAAGTAATAAGTATCATACTGGTAAAGATAAATCACATTATGAAAAAGATACGGATTTTAATTGCAAGACCAGAATATCACAGGTTGATTTATCTGCATTGTCAATGAATAAAGCAGTTTGATTGATAGCTATGATGCCTTCCATTCACATCAATGGACTGGGGATTCCAATTCTGCATTAAAACCATTTACGTGATTAAATTGTTGCGTTCTTATATAAATAGATTATAAATTATGGAGTAAAATCCCTAAAGTGATTAAATTTGACTGACTCTATCTGGAGGTATAATTAACACTGTAAAACATATGGCACTGATTAATGAGTTTGATAGTTTCCATTTGTCATTTGGCCTACAATACCATTCTTTGTGAAAGACTGAAGAAAAATTTGTCTGATTGATCCAAATTATACTTGAGCTTTTAAGCTGAAATGGTTCACACACACACAAAAAAAAAATCAATGTACATCATCAAAAATCTGATTTCTTCATCTTGAGTGAGAAGTGTGTGACCTGCCTCACAAAGTTATCTTTTCATTGTGCAATCTCAAGCATCTTTCAACTTCTCAAACATGGGGCCTAATAATAATCTTCGATATAAATGTTGTTGGATAAAGGTAAAATTAATGTGAATTGGTTCATTCAAATACAGCGTGTCCCAGAAAAAATGTCCCTCTCATACACAACCAAATAATCACCAAAATCAAGTTTTATACTCAGTTAAGTTTACATATTTAGAAAGCCCATTTAATTTTGTAGGTCCTGTGAAAATTTTAAAGGTCTTGCTTCATTGGTTTTGAATACAAATGCTTTTATGTAACAGCAGTGCTCTCCGGCCCATTCCAAGTTTGCTAAAAAGGAAGGCACACTACTAGCCATATCATACATTATTCCATGCTTCACTTTTATAACATTGACTGTGTTCTTGTTGTTATTAAGTAGCTAAAGTCAAGTTCATTAACTTTTTAAAATGAAAACTAATTAAAACTCCCCTAGCAATGTTTGCTTTCACCGGGTGTGTTCCATTTATAGCTTGTCCTTCAATGTCCGGCTTGAAAACCTTTATTGTCCTCCTGCACATCCTTTCACCTGATTTCCATTCTGGTTTATGCATTGATGCACTGCAAATTTGGAATGGACTGAAAAGTACTGCTGTTAGATAATAGACTCTGTACTCAAAACCAATGAAGTGAGACCAATGAAATTTTTATAAAAGTTAGAAAATAAAATGGTCTTTCTAAATCTGAACACTAAAATCAGAATGATACTCGATTTTGGAATAAATTTAGCAGTCTATGAGAGGGACATTTTTTCTGGGACACGGTGTATGTCTTGCACATCTTCATCCCAACACCAAGGTGTGCACCAAATTTCATGACAATTGGTAAAAAAATGAGGAAGTAGTTTGATCAGCAATATTTTCCTGATTTATAACCATACTATTACCATGGCAACGCAGTTTCCAACACATTAACAAATATACTTATTGCACATTGTCATCCCAAGGCCAATGTGAGTGTCACATTTCATGAGCATTGGTCAAAAACTGTTGAAGAAGTGCAATCTGCCAAAATTTGCAATGGACCGCCCGCCAGCCCACCCAACCTGATTCCTATATACCCCTTTAAACTTCCGTTTGGCGGGGGTACAACAAATTACTGTATACATCATCAAATATCTGATTTCCTCACCTCGACTGAAAGGTGTGTGACCCTGCCTCACAAAGGCTGCTATTTACTAAACCTCATAGTGCCGAAAAAGAACATCCTCTTGTGTCACGACACAATTTCCTAGTCTGTCTCTCGATGCACGGACCCACGAGACGATTTAACAGCTGGTGGCGATACAAAGGGCCGTGTTGTCCCCAAGGTACATTGGAGCATGTGTGCGAAATACGCTGATTACTGCGGTAATGATCCACCCGCCACGCAAGTGCACGCTTTTCGCCTGCTTCACCTGTACACGAGGGCGTGTCACTCAACGTAATTACTGTCAATTCTCTCCGATTCGATAGATGTCGCGACACATGGACTGATATTAAGACGTGGAACGAAATGAAGAATGGGAAATGAACGGAGAAACTCGACCTCCATTCTTGTCCTCGGCTGAAGTGGTCTTCAAGTCACCAGGTGGTATTAATCAAGATGTTTCGCAATTTATTTTAGCTTTGAAGATGAAGCTACAGTGGCATTTCAAGTATTTCTAGAAAACCGATGGTGGCAACAATGCAGGGCAGTTTGGCAGGTTACATGTTGCCAGATTTCTCATCATATATTGCAGTGTAACAAAACCAGTGTTCCCCTGTCACACCACTGTTGAGATTGACATCCCATGATACGATAATTTTAATACTCAAACTGCCATTACTTCAAAAATCTGGTTAATATCTATAATATATAATATTCCATGTGAGTGAAGGACTGAAATACATTGGAAATGATAGCATCTTTGTATTGGGAGACACTTAAACTAAAAGAATCCATTGTCTAGGAAACCTAATATAATGCATGATATTAATCCAGTCTTGAACAATAAGTTTTACTGAGCATGTCATATAAAATCTACTTGACATTTATTATCTTTTTTTGTTCCAATCTATGTACTTATTCAGCTACTATCATCATCATCTTCATTATTATCATTATCATGGGCTCCTAAAAATCAGTGTTTTTATAAAATCATAAACAAAACACATTTGGAAGTGTTGATAAAAATGGACAAAAGTTATTATGGCAGTAGTTTAGTCTGAATGGATTGGTTTTCAGGAATACATAGGTTTTAAATTGGTAGCAATATAATGGTTTTAAAAAATGTGATTTACTCCTTTCAAATACATCAAGACAACTGTGTACTATTCCATCCACTTTATTATGGAGCCATGAAGTGCTTGAGCAAGAGCTCCCTCTGTTGTCGAGAATCAGGACATGCATCTGACTCTACCAAGGACAAGCAAAGAAACATCACAATTCACAGTTCACTGCATCTATATCAATGAAAGTTAATAGTTTTTAAGAAAGGTAGACAAAAGTAATAATAACCACACTCAATTTGCCAAACGGAGAAATTCATTGCAAGATATTCGGGAGGAGGAAAACAAGTTCATTACTTGGGCCGCGGTGGGGGAGTGGACATCACATATTGAACCACGACGGCAAGAAACGAGAGAACAGACGAAGCGTGGATCTGCGTCGCCTGGCGTACAACACACGATACATCACAAACTTCTCTTCGTTATTGACAAATATCTAACCTAACCCAGTCGCCATGGCAGCCTCGGTCTGATCAATGACACTTGTCATGAATTGTGGATCAATTAGATGTCTGTGTGACAGCCGGAATCAGGGGCTGATCGACTCATCGACCCCCCCCCCCCCCCACCACCAACCAGACAACCATTGATCCAGGAGTATAGTTAAAAGAGTTCTTTTCTTCCTCTGGCATTTCCAAAAATGGAAAGGAGAATTGACCTACCACAGATACGACAGAAACCTTATTTGTGAGACATTCCTGTTGATACAGACTTGTTCATGTACGCAGTCAGATTTTAAGTTAAACATTCCAAGGCTTAATTTTCCCTGTAAATATGCCACTCATATTCAAATCCAAATCATACACCCCTCCCTTCTTTAAAATAATAATTAAATACATAAAATCTACAGGCACGTTATTGTCTTGATCTACTTAAAGGTAAATATTCTTGGTACAGTACATTTATTGTTCCTTCACAACTGTTGCACCCACCAACCACATACATGGCCAACTATATTTCATATTCATACCCATAGTCAGAGGGATTTTTATTTTTCTTGAAAACAAAAAGACATACAAGACCTTGATAGCATTTTATTCATTGGTTCTGACATGACAAGAATTATTAACTTGCATACAAAAAATTCAACATACCTTTCCTTACATACTAGTCACAAGTTACATGCAAGAAGCATGTAAACAGACAGAAACTACATGAGTATGATAATCTTAAGAAATGCCTTCAATATTACAGAAATTTTTATCAACACGACCTGTTGTTCACCCGTATCTGATATTAAACATCAAAGCTCTTCTCCATAGAGCTGAATCCATGTATTTGCATCCTCAATTTTTTTTCACCAAAGAAACGAGTGAGCAGGTGTATGCCCGGTTCAAAGTGGCAGTGGTAAATGTGGGACAAGAGCCCTTTTATTGGTTTCTCAAAAAATATGACCTTAAGGGCTGCTGTATAATCCCTCCATGGTATTCTTGACTTAAACAGAGAAAAGGAGAGTTATGAATATTTACAGCGCATATTAGCTACAAATGGCCTGCAACAAAACATTAACCCCTTCAGGCCCTCGTGACTGCATTGGGTTTCTCGGCTCTAGATTAAAGCAGGTTTGGCAAAATCTATACTTGGTGTCCGTATTACATACGATCCCTCAGAGCGGCTCATCTACTCGTATCTACGGTATCAGTCAGTGTGTTACAGCACTATCACGGTGTTCGTAATTTGTTCTTTTGTTAGCTATTCAAATATTGCTTTAGGGCTTTTCCACGTCCACCTTGCAGAAAAATGGGGTCGGTAGAAAAAAGGTGGTTGAGATAGAGTCAGTTATTTAATATGATGAGTAACACAGATTTCTAGAAAAATAATTTGGGATATTTGCTGAAAGTGTATGTTACTCCTAACCTGATATCTGTCGGCAGATCATCTACTGTTTCCTTGGTGTGCGGTCTGTTTGTGATATCACGCTTACAAGTTGACACATTGAGAATACAAGAACAAAGTAAATATCTAAAATAGAACGGTGATAACAACGGAAATTGTTCTACAGCACCAAATGCCTAGTAATAATATAAATTTAAGATAGATTTGATATATTGAAAGTGTGTCCTAAAAATATATTAAAGGGGGAAAAATTAATTACTTCATTTCTTCTATGTACTTGAGATATAATGTGAAAGTGTTGCTACTTGAACTTCATGTATATTACAACTAACTGACTAGTAGGACTCATTTCCAATAAATATAAATGAACCGCCCTCTCCCACAAAACAAAAAATAAAATAAAAAGAACAGAAAACAAAACCCTTCAAAAAAACTCTCAGAAGAAAACAAAATGCTTGATCAATCTATTTAAAATCCATGTGAGTGACAAATTTACAACTGAATGAAATGAAGGGAGTAGAAAATTCAAGATGAAAGAAACAATTTTTATATTTTCTTATACTTCAATCAAACAATACCATCTGTTCTTCCTTACATCCAGTTTTATTTTAATACTGCAACACCATTTTTTACCTTTTCACAGGAATTACGAGACATTGTAATGTTTGTTCCACATCACCGAGCACCTCTTAGGAGTCTCTGTCAACATGCAATGTTTGAAAAGCAATTTTTAAATCAAAACAACTCAGGACAGTATTTTCATTATACCGATTTTAGGGGATTCACATCTAAGTGAGACTGTGTATTCAATAAATACTGTCAAGTCTTTGGCAAGGTTATGTAAATATGGATACAAATAAATCACCATAATTTCAGACAGGAATAACACACTTACATAAACAAATAAATAAAACTACCAATATCGTAAAAGTGAACGTTTAAATGAAATCCTGTTTCCCCGCTTTTGTCTTTTCCTTGTCTGAACGCCTCACATCAAATCACGCTTGAGTGGCCGTCCATAAGAAAGCAGTCAAAACTGCAATATTACCATGACGTGATGTAAATATGGCTGCTCAATATTTTTCGATTTCATTTCTGTCATTTTGAAGAGAATTCCCGGCACCTTGAAATGCAGAAGTAATGAAAATGTCTATATCGAGTCCGTTCAAGATGATGTGTGGAAAGTGGGCCATGAAATGACAAGTCAAAGTTTTTTTCCTCCCTTAGGGATAGTATGAATTGATAACATATTGCTAGTACCTTGGTAGATATGCCACAAGACAAGCAGGGCAATTCATGTAATGAACTAAATAGTCACTTTGTATTTTCCATCAACGTCTCATCAATCCTAATCAAAACAATATATTTTGACATGGTTCGTAACATATCCAAATTGGAAATTTTGGAAGGCTATCATGTTTTGATAGCTGATAGTACGAATACTGAAGGTTTCTTCAGAGATGAATTTGTGGGCAATATTTTGAATGATAATTCATCAATTGAAGTGGCAATTTTTGATATGAAATGAAAACAAACTATGTGTACCATATAGTAGTGTTTGTTTCTCTTTCAGAGTATAATGATGTTGTCATGTAAATGCTTGTCTCATTACTAAAATACTGATGGCACATACACTTTCTGCAGAAAGCCAAATTTATGCCTGACTTTCTCAAAATCAAGAAACAAAATAATAAAACTGATATTAGGGAATGATTTTTTGTACTTTCATATGGTATAGAAGTTTATTATTTTCAGTTACAGGTGACTGCTTAGCAATCAAATGGTAAAACGTATCTACAAGTTTGGGTGGTTTGTGGTCCATGATAACGTTGAACAAACATATAATGCACCACACGTTACTTCAGGATACCATGTTGTGTAGCGCCCTTGTGTCCATAAAAAAGTATTTTCTTCAGTTAGGGTGCCAAGGCTGCACCAGTGCACGACAGAAACACGTAAACTGACAAAAAGTGGGGTAAAAATGAGGCTGAAGTTCATATCTTTACACCCTTCAGTGTTGTACAACATCATTTTAGAATACATTTTGTGCAAGAAGAATTTTTGAACACTGGAAAACAAACTGAACACATAACTTTGATACAGGTTTGTAACCCAGTCACAGTGCTGAAAAATAAATAAATAATTCAACAAAATGGCAGATTTCTATTTGGTACCCCAGGGTACCTCTTATGTCATCATATATGACAAAGCAACCAGTCATGAACACATTTGTATGCATACTGCAAACTCAGAACTTGGGACAAAAGCAATTTTAACCTGTTTTATAAAATTGATTGCTGAATACTCACCTGTGAAAGAATGTAAATGAGCAATAAACCATATGAAAGTAAAATTATTATTCTCTCACTCCCTGGTAATCAGTTTTCCATCTTTTTTTGTTTGTTTGAGATATTTGGGATTGATTTCTTTTTTAATGCACGCCGTTAACACTTTCATATCTTATGCTGATAGCACTGTAAAAATCATGGACTGTCGCAATCCAAAGTCCCTACCCCCCCAAAAAAATAAAAAATAAAAAATAAAAAATAAAAATAAAGAAATAAAATAAAATGAAATAACTAACTAACTGACTAAATAAATAAAATTACAAAAATAAATAAATACATAACAAATAAATAAATAAATAAATAAATCAGAGAGCAAGAAAAGCCAATTGCTTCGAGTATGAATACTCTGTTGGTGCAAATTGAAAAATGAACAAAATCAAATTCAAACAGGGATTACTACCACTGCAAATGCTGCTTCCATGTTTTTGTCCCCCATTTTCCCAGCAAAAACAGGGGTCACAGTTCTTTTGCCCCCTTCCCATTCTACCTGCATCCAACATTCAGTAGGCTTTGATCAGCTTTGAGCAACTCTCCATCACCAAACTTCAGACTGCAAAATGAATCTCGAATGCTTGATTCCCAGGGTCTGTTTCCGATTCCAATTCCTTTTGCATCTGACCAAAGTGACTTCTTATTAAGGTATCAGGCAAACTGTCAGGCCTGGTAGGGATCCACTTTAGCCCGTAATAAAATGATTGGCTTCTCGATTTTCTTGCAATGATTTCTTGTAATCCCCGTCCAATTGGTGGGAGCACACACGGTAATAGTGCAATACATGTGTTGAATGCAAGGGAGACTATTATTGGAATAGTGACGGATATCACTGCACAACTAGTGATAGACACTTCAACGTTATTTCACAGTTCTGATCAAAGTTCAATTGTTACTGTTTGAAAAGAACGTTTCATAAAAAAAACATTCCCAGATCCACTGCAATAACACTGGAGAAATGGTCACTGTTTAGAATCACAATATAAATCTGCCATGAAGAATAAGATTTCAAAATTAAGCCATTGTAGATGCACTAATAATTGGCTTCCAGTTGCATATCTCTAAAAGGCTTGTGACATGATTGGGAACACTCGAAAATGCCTCAAGAATCAAATGAGTTAAAACATATACCAAAATATATACCAGCTATAGTGGATCTCCCAGCTGGACGGATTTGTCTTTAATTTATTTACTTAAGGAGAATCAAGCATGGACACACCAGTATTGAATTTCTCTCATGCCCCGATAGAAATAGATCCACATATCTGCCAGCCACAACAGATATCAATGGTAGTTCTGTACAATGAGTCAATGTTTGACAAGATTTTCACAGCAAAATCCTTGCATAGTTTACTTGAATCTAGAATAGTTTCATCCCAAGGTGAGGACTATCCTCAATCATGCTATTTACCTTCAATATGGCTACGATTTTAATTCAGTACACCATATGGCTAGAGCTGAAATTTAATACGTTGTAGTTACGATTCAATTTCAAATTCATTCCAAGTACTATCAGAAGTCACAAACAATCAACGCAGGCAATACATTCAAATTCAAGTCCAATCTTGTAGTCACTTGTTTATACCAATAGTCATCTATCATAGTTACCATGCTGTCGGGTTCTTCCCCCTTCGAATACAAGTTAGTCACACATTTTTGTTTTTCTTCCTATGCACTCACAGATATGAGACTCGTTCAAATGTCAATGTGTCGCGCATAAGTACACAATTATAATTTGTACAAGTGTCCGACATTACAGAGAGTCAAATGGGTGTCAGACTTTCAACTATCCACAAACCCAATTGTAAAATAAATTTGACAAACTGCACCTGACCCCTCCTCCTCCTCCTTCTACCCACCCCTCCCCCCCCCACCCCCACCTTGCAGGATTCAAGACTTGTTGAAAATGTCACTGTGCTGCATGTTAGTATACCGTAATATTGTGTATAAGTGTTTGTCATCACAGGAGTTCAAGTGGTACTCTGACATCAACTATTCATCACTCAAGCCGTAAAATAAATTATACAAACATTATCCCCACCCCCACTCCCCTCCCCACCCCCAACTGCTTCCTCTTCAACGGACCAAGAAATACATTGTAAGTATAAATGAGCAACCAGCACTGACTTTGAGTCAGCTTGTGCAAACACCCTTCAACTCTGAATTCTGGGGCACTGTTTGAGGAATATACTGAAGAACGCAGGAAAAAAAGATGGACTACAAAATCTAATGTGTGTTTGATAAATATTTAGAGCAGAATCAACAATGAAAAGGTCAGTAGGGCGTGAGATTGTCTATCCAATTAAATTCTGATTTTGTGGACTTATTTGTACTGTATACACATAAATTTGTATACACTGTATAGTGGACAGAGACACACAGAGAGAGAGAGAGAAACAAAAGATAATCACACAGTATTACCAGTAATTAAATGTGACATGTCACACCCCCCCCCAAAAAAAAAAGAAAGAAAGAAAAGATAATTACATGGCATTACCAATAATTGAACAAGACATGGCCTTGCCCCCCCCCCCAAAAAAAAAAATGGAGGGAATAAGGCACTCACAAAATATGGTTTATACATTATACAGTTGATTACAGAAGGTAGCAGAACTGATAATGATCATCTGTCACTCCAAATCATTTAACAATTACATGAAGTTTGTTATTCATTTAAATGTCATAGGGTCTAACAATGCTATACAGGCCCAGGCACCGAGTTTAAATGCACATGAATGTTTGTGGTTGATGTCGGGCAGTAAGATTTTCATGTTATTGTTAAGGAGTGATACATGTATAGTACTGATAGTTGGGTCTAATGGAAACTACAGCTTCTGATGTTATTGTTAATTGATGAAATTATGAAACTTGAGCAGGTATGCATGTATAATACCTAATCTGGTAAACAATGAGTTTTCATTTTGCTCTAATATGAAAATGATACAATTTAATATTCGAGCGAATGGCATATTCAGTTTAACTAAACTTAAACCTGACAGGTTCTGTACTCCATGCTCTATACAATCAATAAACACCAACAGTGTAAGACAAGGTTCAAGATCTTACCGCCATTTGACTGACAAAAGTGTGAAAAAAAATATTTAAAGGGGAAATACATGTTAAAAAGATACTTTAGTCAGTTGTAGGGTAAAAAAAATGTTTCAGTTTTTGAAATCCTAAAACCTTGTATCTTTCATACTTTTTGAGGAAAAAGCAGATTTAGGCCATTTTGGGGCACAAAAATGCGCATTTTGGCGTAGCAAATTTTTAACCAGCAACATTGAAATGGTTGTAGTATCACAAAAGGATTTAATCTCACTTTTTTGTTGTGTTTCATTAGTCATCTAGCATATTCTTTCCAGTGAGACTGTTTTTGATGTAGATTTTAACTATACGTGTTACATGTGGCAACCAACCGAAATTACCCTTTGCCGTGACAATGAATGACCCACAAACAAGCCGCATTTCAGAGTGATGCGCGCTTTTTGAAACGGCGCGTATAAACATCATGATAGGATGAGCAAGAATGGCTGAATTCCCCTGCTGTTTTACTGCAGAATTTAATTGCTTCCACTTTATTAAGGATTTGATTTTATTGTGAATTGAAAAAATGGGAAAAAACTGCAAAATGCTACCAACCCCCAAAGTGTGAAAAAAATCAGGGCCCATGTGGTTAAAAAAAATTAATTTCAGGAAAACCAATGCATGCCAAGACCGAAAATTTAATCAATAATAGCTCAATATACTTCCGCAGAAAGATAGATTTTGATAGCAGGTAGCCCCTCAGTAACTTTTTCAAAATATTTTATAACAGTTTCATTGACTGATTTTGGAGCCGCAAATACAAAAACCACCCTGTACAATCTACTCAACACCCCTCTGTTCTATGAATACTGCATTTGGAAGCCAATAATGCAATAAGCATACATTGGTTGTGAGCTATGTCTGGTAAGCCTCAGTGAGTC
>JZLH01S0156111.1:0-11258 GCA_001188425.1 Eucidaris tribuloides
CCCATTCCAAAGCTGGCTACCGCCATGGGCTTGCGGATGGCTTGTTTTTCCGCCCCCCCCCCTCCAGCCAAAAAGGGGGATCGACGCCCCCTGTTTCGAAGTACCACTCAATCGGCTCTATTCTCTGGAGTCCGAACTCCCCATCCCCCTCGACCCCCCCCCCCCCCCCCGCCCCCCGCGCGAGCGACCTTTTTTGTAGGATTTGGTAATGGCTTAAACCTTATCAAGAGCATCTTTTAGTAGGATTTCTGAACTCTGCGAACGATTTAAATCCCATACTACATCAGCCGAAATTTACAGTCGGCAATGCGAGATAACATGATATCGATTCTTGCAATGAAGAATGGACTAGCCCATAAGACTAGTGATGACACCTTTGAAGAATTAGGGTACGCGGCCGGGGCGGGGGGGGGGGGGGGGCGCGCCCTTGAGAAATGTATCCCCCCCCCCGCACCCCCAGTCCTCCTTCCCCCCTTCATTGGGATGATTAAAATTGACATGGCATCCTATCAAAGTCAGAACAAATGGGGTGGCTGTCGATGAAACTATTGGTCCCGAATGCACCCCCCATACCTCCCAAAGCAAGTATTGAATACCAGTTCGAGCACATGTATCCCCGACCGTCCTCTCACCCCCCCCCCCATTGGATAGATTGAAATATGACATGGCATCCTATAAAGTCAGAACCATGAGGGTGCTGTCTACTGAAAACTATGTTGTCCCAGCAATGCACCCACCCACCAGTAAACCTCCAAAGCAAGGTGTTGAATAAATCGGACAAGAATGTGGCCGATAGATTATATACAACGTAATGTGAATTGGCATTAAGTTCGGAACACTGAGGGCTGGTCATACGACCCTATGTGGCCTATCATGATAGAATGACACCCATAACTATCAACGCGTTTGAATAAAATCTTTTGAGTCCCCAACGTAATCTCGAAAAAAATCAAGCATTTTTATGCAATTTAGCCTATCGGTTGACTTTTACCCTGTAAAGGTGGAACATTGAGGCAGTATCACCCCAAGAGTTATAGTGTCTAGAGTTGACTATGATACACCCCTCTCACACTTCTGAAATCCGTCAACGAATGCGGTCCTATCAGGCACAGGAACCCCCATCAAGCAGACGTGATGTACTTTTGTGTAAAGACGCGACTAAGCCGAGGCGCACCCCGAAAACATGACCATCTTCCATTTACCAATAATAAGCTTCCCATACCCAAATTTTCGAATGTGGGAACTGCCAGCCAAGTAGAGCGCTCAAACAGAAATCCTAATAAATGTGGGACAATCGGGGGCTGTCTGGACTATCTGGCTTCGCCCGCAATGACACCCCCCCCCCTAAGACTCCAGCAGCTCATAGCTATCGACGCCAGCCTGATGGCGTGATCATAATCATAATGTGCGGCACCCCCCCCAGTCGGAACACTGGGGGGCGGAAAAGCATCCCCCAAACGACTCTCGTGCGCCTCTTCTGACACGCACATACACCCTATAAGGCAAGTTTTGAATCCATCCTTTGGGTACAACAATATTAAATCAGCATTTTTGCAAATTTAGACTAATCAGGTTGACGGTTTGCCCAAAGGGTGTAAAGCGGGAACTTGGGGGCGCTCCCAAGTTATAGTGATTAGAGTTGATATCGATATCACCTTCACACCGATTGAAAAAAATCCGTCAAGAAAATGCGGCCAGTATCAGGCCCAAACAGCAGACCCTTGAAAATGTATTCTTTTTTGGTGTTAAGCGGACCCAAGCGATGGCGCCACCCCAACAATAGCCGGCTCTTCGGCTTTATAACAAATAACCTTCATCATTTGAGATGATTCGGCGAGAAATGCACTGTAGACGTCACCAGGAACTCTCTGCGGCGGCGGCGGCGCGCCACACGCCCCCCTGCAAGCGCCACACTCCCTGCTATCACCTCCCGACAACGTTCGGGGGCATATCATTATATCCTGCCTTTGTGCATTGAGAATCAACTATTGGTGATTCTGATAACTAGACTGTGAATATTCGGACACAATGACTACAATAATTGTCATACCTCCTTCTGTTTTATGTTGCCTGTGGTTAGAGTCGGGATTGGGCAATATTCATTCTTCTGACTTTGAGGAGTCAGTATACCTCGGGTTAACCACTGGTAGAACTAATGGGTAGTACCAGGGAGCAAACGCAAGGATTCCGGCTTGAAAATATTGTAGCTAACTTTGGCTATTCTATAAATAACTAATGTCACTTACTCCTGGCTGACACTGTATGTTAGCTCTTTGGCTTATTTTCCTATAGGGGCTACGCTAGAATAAAATAAGGTTATGTTATACTTGTTCTCCTTTAACCCAATTCGAGCAATCCTCTCGCTGGAGATCTCTCCAAGCTGGTGTATAGTCGGTTAGTATTAACTAATTTGGGTTTTGGCGCATTTTCAAGTGTTCTCTTTGATCCTTAACTTTGAAACCCGTACCAACTTCTTTCTTCAAATTATGAATATATAATTAATCAGACAGCTTACTACTTCAAGATGGGGCTCAGAACTGACTGTGCAGACAGGACAACAGAATTTGCATCTTTTTGGGTTTTGATAATTTGTAGCCTCCTCAGTGAATGATTTTGACGCAAGATGTGCCTTGTGGATAGGTTCCAGCTTGTCCTCTATTAATACACACTATCAAAAATCTACTTTTTCTGAAATAAATGATAATATTGATTGAAATGACACTGACAGGATGCATTGAAATGTACACATTTTGCAAACTGGAACTTTTAAGCTGCATCAAAGCCAAAATTTTACTGCCAATATGATTTAGATCCTGAATCTTAAGCTACATTTGGAGATTTTGATTGACATTCTGTGATTTGCTGTAAGAAAGTCGCGCACACGTCACAGGTGTAACCAGGCGAATTGAGAACTGACGGGACAAGAATCAATTAGGGGGGGTCTGTAAGTTATACCATTTCCAACAACTTTCAGGATCAAGGTAGATTAAGAACTATGATGTGAAACATCCAGTGACGATCACAAATTTTATTCAGTTCGCATTCATCTTATGACTTACAAAGAATACGGCTTGATCTTATTTGTTCCTAAAAATTCTGAAGCAGGACATGACCCTGAGTTGGTCGATTTCTTACTCAAGTTGCATGATGGCTTGGGGCTCGAAAATTCCCTAGCCCGGTGGGCTCGTGCAGGCTCGGTGTTTAAATTAATAATATTATAATACTCATATATAGATTCCCTCTTCCTGATTGGTTAGAAGTCAGAGTCATTAAAATCAGCTGGGCCGCTTCTTCACTTCACAGAATGACGTCTCAAAAATTAAACAATAGTGCCGCACAAACCCCGGCAAATGGCAAAATAAAGCGAACTGTCCCCACAAGAAATAATAAGCGCCCTCCACACGGTGTTCCATAGATCGTCCCATGTGTGCGCGCCCCTGCTGTATCGTGAGGGTCGTTCAGCGTGTTGTTGAGGTTGATATTAAAAATTTTAATTTGGTTCTTTCACAATCCAGGCCTATGCATGGTGTAATAGCTTGTGGCTTCGTCGTTAGGACTCCCTTTTAGTTTTTAACGCCATCAGATGACGCGACTCTATATATTCGGGGACCCCTACGTGACTTCATCGCAGGTACATGTCTTTTTCGGCTCTGATCCACAAACCAGCAGTGTTTAATTTGAAGCTTTCTTTCGTATTTCGTGAAACTTCTTATCGTGTGTAGTCTACAGATAGATGGATATGGAGGGAGCCCATATTATCCCTGAAAGGACAATCCGAGTTCAAAGAAACCCAAGATAGACGCGACACATGTGCCAAGGCGCATGAGTGCAGCGGCTCACCCGGTTCGGCGATCGCCTGCCCCGGCCTGCCCGCGTGGGTTCCGTCATGAGTTAGGCTTTGAATTCGAACGCAACTCCATTGCCAATTGGTATCTCGGCTAACGGTAGGTGAGCTGGCTGCCCGAAAATCTGACCTCGCTGGCTGCTAATGCTTTCTCCGTCTTGAAGCAAGTAGACAAGCTGAAATCTGTCATGTGATTTGGCGCAAAAAGTGGATGTTTGAGACCCAGGCCCCCCGGTAGAACCTTTGGTATTCTACTGGGCGTAACCTGAGGTTTTGACTTCCCACCCTTTTCTGTAGTGATGATGTCGTCTCACAATTCCGCTCGGGGGCTACACGCTAAGGATCTCGGAATAGAGCTGGTGTCCCGTACCCCAACAGCCACACTCTAGCAGGCAGGCTTTGATGAAGAAAAACGAGATGTATTCACATTCTGCTTTTCTTCGTTCCAAACGCAAGGGAGAGATGGTTTGTCAAGTTGCATCAACAGTGTATCAAAGTCCACAGTTCGGGAGGAAGTATGTTTGTCTCCTCTCCCGACTACTTTCAAAAGTCATCCGCGCGTAAAGGCAGATGAGTGTTCAAGCGTCTCAAAGATCAGCGGGAAGAGACCCTTCTTCTCTTTCTGCGACTGGGCTTAACAGGATGGTACAGAATACTTCAAACGTCTTTAAACAATAAGCCTCATTTATGAAAACTGGTTTCCAAGTTTTCGCATGTTATTGTTATTGTTTCTGTATGTTTTTGCTTTTTATAATTTGTTGATATGTGTTGTGTCTTTTTAACAACTTTTTCTGTGAACTCGCACACGCTCTATCAACTACTCTCACTGCTTCTCTCTAAGGGCTCTTGAACCAGTAATTTGCACCACCACTTTGTTGGGTTTAGCTGTTTAGTGCCCATTCTTTTGGTTATATGTATATGTCGAGGTCTGCATTTCTGAGTAGCGCTCGGGATTGATCTTAGGAGTCTGAATTCACTTTTGCTTTTGTGTTCCACTTTTCTTTTGCAGCATCATTTTGATTTTTTGGGACTTTTTTGCTATTTTTTATTTTTGTTTTTTAACATTGTAGATATGCTTGTACATGTAATATTCATTTCAGTCTCCTTGCGCGCTATTTTTTCTTTTGTGATGTATGTATTGTATTGTGGCGGTTTTCCCTTTTAAATTCTGGTTTTGGGTGCCGTGATATATTTGCAGTCCATGTATATAGCTTCATTTCCTTATTGGCAGAGGTTCAAGACTCTTATCAGAAGGAAAAATCTTTCCTAACTGCGTCCCCTTATAAAATATTTTTTTTCCGCGCTGACTTAATGATGGCAAAGTATGGAAACCCAAGGGGTCTTTAGCTCTCTCTCTTGCCAGTTTTAACGGTCGAACAGTAGGTGTTGGGCAAGTTCTTTAATTAGAAAAGTCTTGAACATCAAGTAACCAATTACTAAGATCCAGGGGAAGATTTCTGATAATTAGCTACACCATTAATGATCTCCAGTTACTCTTGCAATTATTTTATGACCCTGATCCTTACGAATTAAGTTTTTGCGACTTGACCAGTTTTGACCAAGGAATTATTATAGCTGGAGGAATTGTCAATGCGTAATTATGATCTTGATTATCAGGTCCTAGAGACCACTCCAAATTAAACCAGCGAGTTCTGAAAGTATTGATTGAGAAATATGGTCTCCTGTGATGTGTGGAGATCCTTTCATCACTGCATTGAAAAAGTAATAACGCAGACATCCAGAAATGTTCCTTTCCTCGGGTAGTATCTGGTAGATTTTATTTTTGGTTTCAAATAACCTTTTTGGATATAATTGGTAAAAAACATCTCAAATTTGCCGAATCCAATAGGACCATTCTGTCGTTTGGTTGAATTTTCTTGATAACAACCACTAAAAGTGCAAGGGCTTATTGGAAACTTATACACATTATTTATATCTGATAATTTTTTATTAATCCTCATAAAGCAAAATAAGGAATTTAAATCATCCATCACTGAATTCTCAGTGCAATGGCAACATACTTTGGGACTCCCCTTTAAATGCTTTTACACAGGTTTGTATATGAGTATTCGAGTTCCCGGAAGAAAAAACCAAAGAATTTAGAGAAGTAAGTTTTAACTGAAATCTAGATAACTAGAGACATTCGACTCCCGCGCGTCGATGGTCTAGTCCTCCGACCAGTGCGCCCACTTGTAGGCTAACCTAATTTATACGTTGTTCCTAATGGAGTTCTAGTTTTGCATCTTCTTTGCCTGCTTTGCCTCCCCTTGTGACATGTCCAAATATTTGTCCTTTTGCCTAACCCGCCCATTCTTCAAGTATACCACCTCACCACTCATTCGTCGTTACAGGAATGACTTTTGGGGATAGTTCTAAAACTAGCACATAACTATGCTTGAACTTGACTTTGCCCCCTGTGACTCCTAAAAATATTGTTGCTGTTGACCTAACCGCATTACATTACAGTTAAGCATCCTTACGGACTCTCGCAGAAATGACATTATATGGGATCACAGTTATTGCTCTTTGACCTTGAACTTGACTTTGACCCCTGATGCTCTCCCCCAATTTTTCTTTTGGTTTGAAACCCTAACCACCAAATTCCATTACATGGCACCTAACTGAAGTAATAGGCAGAAAATGGATTTTTGGGACAAAGTTCATGACATTTGAACACTTGACCTTGACCCTTTAAACCCTGTGACTCTAACAAAATTTGCCTGTGGTTTTGAACTCTAACTGCCAATTCAAAAAACGGAGCCTTTTGGGCTTTGATGACTTTGGGACAAATTTCATTGAGTTTGACCCTTGACTTGGACCCTTTTGCCCCCTGGTGATTCAACCGAAAATTTTATTTTTGGATTTTGAACCTAAACCGCAAATTACATTCACAGTGGACATCCTAACCGAAGTTATAGGCAGAAATGGCATTTTGGGAGAAGTTCATTGGCACTTTAGACCATTGACCTTGCATTGGACCCTGTGACTTTACCCAATTTATGTCTTTGCTTGTGTACCTAACCCCAATTAACATTACAGTGAGTCCTCCTAACTGAAGTTATAGGCGAATGACATTTTAAGCGACAGAAGTTCATTGGAGCCTTTGACCTTTGACCCTTGACGGATTTGTCCAAAATCAATCATTCATCTTGCCTAGTGGTCCATCCTTGTCCCAAGTTCATTAAAATCCTCTAGCGTAATCAGTATTTGTTCACCCAAGAAGTGGAGACGCCGCCCCCCCACCCCGGACCCACGCGACGCAGGACGGACACTCTGAAAACATAATGCCTCCGCTCCTTACGGGGCCGGGCATAAATGTGTTACCTTTCCGAGCACCCCTCAACCTGATGACGCCTATTTTTTACGTTAAAGGAACTTGAAGCGAACTGACAAAATTTATGAATTTTGAAACTAAGGTTTGATACATAGGGTTCGATCAGGTGGTTAGAGGAAGGTGAGAGAGCAGTAAATATTTTGTATTTGGAAAATAAGAGCTTGGCAGAGGAGAATAGTTACTAAACTTACAAGTAACCCAGGCGTTTTGATAAAACATTCCCAAATCTCCTTGCAAATATCCATGATTTTTTATGCCATTCTATATCCAACCGGTGTTATCTCAATTCCTGTTGCGATAGTGTTCCGTGTACTGCAGGTTTTTGATAACTCTTCACAATTATCTGAGATGTAAACAATTTTTTTGAGGCTCCCTTTCTCCAGATGAAATTAGTGAAGGCTGTCCATCATGAATATAGCCCCAGGTTTCGATGCGGCTCCGCTCGAGTTTCTTAGTTTTTGGCAATGATATGTGATATGTTAATCATTTTTATTATTCTTGCAAACGGCTTCTCGCCTTATCTCAGAGATGCGCATTATTTCTTCTTCTTGTCCAACCACAGCAGACGACTCCTTTGTTATCAAAATTATCGCCTCTTCTCCTGCCCAACAGGATTAAATTTTGCCGTGTTAGCTCCCGTGTGCGTATGTCTCTCTCTCCTCTCCCACTGCAGCTCTGTTTTTATGAATAGGGTCGAATATTGGGCCTAATATTCGTTTATTTAGTATTATTGAATATATGGACTTTTAAATATTCCAGGTGCTTTTGTTTACTCGATATTGAGAGGCCTTTGCAGCCGTTTCTCATAGCTTTTCTATTCAACTTTGAAAAAATTTAATTTTCGGTGAAAATTTTATTAACATTGTTAAGACCTTGTACTCCGTCCGTTTAGTTATGTTTTAGAATAATGTATTATACTCGGCCCGTAACTCTACTGCACGCACGGGTCTTTTTTCAGTTGCCCGATTTTTCCTACGTTTCTTATTTTAATTGAAATATGCCTTTCATACCGTAATGAACACCTCAAAGGGCCCCTCTCACTCTAGCACTCACCACTAACATTGACACGCTACGCCTACCTCTACTGCTTTGCGATGATTAGGTTTGGTTTTTTTCTTTCTGAAAAATGGACTGTACTCGTTTTCCCCCTCCCCAACTCTTTTCTCTCACGTTGTCTCTCGCCAATTTTGGCGTTTCTGGATGTAAAATAAATTTTAGCCACAAACTGGCATTATCGAAGACGAGCCTTCAAAAGGACAGCCAAGTTCTCCTCCCAACAGGGCGTATCCTTGCGACACATCTCAATTTAAATGTCTTGGAGAATTTTTCTTTGAATTTGAGCCTACTTTATTGTTTAAACATACAAGAAAGGTTGAAAAATGGAACTTACAATATATGCTGGAATGGAATCTCTTCTTTAATGAGGTAGGATTTGTGAGTAATTAAAGGCTCTTGCTGTTCCACAGTTGATATAGTTATTTTTAGTATCTTTGTATTAAAATATCGTTCCCTTTTTACCAGTTGAATAGCAATGTTTTTAAGTTATCTTTGGACGTGAGGGGGAAAGATAGGGTCCAAAGAATTACGTTGCTAAGAATTACTAAAAGTTGTCTCAAATGATTGACCCGTTAAAAATTGCATTGCCCCAGAAGATGACATGGGATCAAATATCTTCTGGATGATACTTTTTGATGGCTTCTTGGAAAGAATTGAACTATGTTTTGAAAGGATTTAATCACAGATACTCATTTTGTGAATGTTATGGGCCAGAATGTGAGTTGAACCGCCTTGGGCAATGCACAGTTAGCTGATCTCTTTGCGTTCATGGTATTTATATCGAGAGGAAGCTGCTAAATAGATTTAACGGCTGTCAATTTCTCCAGAATTGAGCCATCGTCAATCTCTGACTGAGTATAAATAAAATCAATTTCGATCTAAATCCCACACTTCTTTTCACTTTTATAATGTATGGCAGTATAGGTATTTGTCTCATTGCCGATTTGTTCTTATCCCCTCCCTGGTCACAAACTTTTTGAAGAATTGTATTGCTTTGCATCCCCTCTTCATAGACAGGAAAATTCAAATTGTTTTTAATGAAAAAATAATTTCCGAAGAATGGATGGTGAATTTGATTGTCGATATGTTGGCCGTTCAACGACACTACCATTGTTGTAAACATTTCAATTAGCACAGAAATTCCTCAGCATGTGTCCAATGTTACTTCTTGGCTCTTATACTCCACAGCCACGAGATATGTTTTTGGAGCAACAGTTTTTGCTCCCCTGTTAACATCAACTGGCAAAAGTTCCATTTGAATATTGTCTTTTTGTTCTCTTGATCATAAATTGATTCCTTTTCCTTTGAAATTTTTCTCCAAGCCATTGCTATCAATTTCTTATTCCAGATCAAACGAAAAGACTCTCCTAAGTGTTTCACATGTGTGGAAAGAGAAGGAACACTCATTCATTTGTTCTGCGAATGTGACAAGTGACACACCTCTTTGGCACGATCTTGAGATCTGTAATCACACAGAAACAGGTTCCCCGCATTTCTGTAAACTAACTTATGAAAAGATGTTGGTATAATGTAGTGAAATTTGTCTCATATTTGTTTTTATTATTGAAGTATCATATTTTTAATTGCAAATTGTACAGAAACAAGCTTCCAACTTCTCTGTCATGTATAAATCTTTTTGTTAAGAAACCAAAAAGAGTTAGAATAATTTCGGCAGCAAAACCAAGCAACAAGTTAGCTTAGTCTTTTAAGAATGGCGTTTTGAGTATCTAGGTGTTATAATTCAGACATTTAGCGGCCATTCTTATGTGTAACATAATATGAAACTCCTGCTCCCTTCGATTTTTATTTTATTTTATACATGTATTTGGCATGTTGTCGTTGGCCAACTTCTCTGTTAATTTCTGTCCTCTTTGGTATTTTCCAGGAATAGTGCGGTGTTATGGCTGACTTGTGTATCTATACAACTATGATTTACATCGACACTTTGTTTACTATTCTAGCGCCACTGTTAACATGTTGCGAATGACGCCCGGAATGAAATTCGGTCAAATCTTCTAATCTTTTCTCACGCTGGGATCTTTTATTTTGACATGTGCATTCACGGCTCGGAATGGGCAGGATTGGGGGGGCGGGGGGTGTGATGATTCTGATGATGAGTGTGGAGTTTCTCAGTAATGTGATGGAAGGGGGTGTGAATGCGAGTGTGGTGTGAGGAGTGAAGGGTATGTCTATGATTTTAGGCGAGGGCGTGGGGGAGCGTGTGACAAGAGTTGGAGGGCGGCTGGTGGTCTCTCCTCACTTGCTGCTGCCTTTTCCACGCCTGCTTAGGTTTTAATGCTTTGCATCATGATCTTTTTTTCTAGTATTTTTTTTTATAACTTTGCCAAAATTTGTTGCTGATTGGTTTCCATTCTAGGGGTTCTCGCTCAGGTAAAAGTATGATATTGTTTTAATGAAATGATGTGCATGTACTCCGCTTTCTCTTTTTTTCTTTTCTTTATTTTCCCGATCACTCCAATCTATGATTTATCTTTGATTTGTTTATGTAACTTACATAGTGAATATTGATGAAAAGGATTTGTATGTTGATGATTTATCAATAAAAACATAAATAAAAAAAAAAAGAATCTATATATTCGGTATATAAAACAAATACTGACTGCTTAATATGCGGGTAGGACCTCGGTGATGTCAAAACCATGACTATGCCGTTTTGACATCACCTTGGCTTGGGCCTATAATTTTAACCGTGCCCCTCATCGCAGTCAATATTTGTATACTGTAACATTAAATCAATTATTGTATAACAGATCTGACTTTGAATCCTGTCAAATCCCGGGGGAGGGGGGGGTACTCAGATTTGGCTCCGACGGGGGTGTGCCGCTGGAGTCGAAAAACTCGACCCTTTTTTAAGGGTCATTTTGGTGGAAAATGGTACCTATTATTAAGGGTTTTTATTAAGAAAAGTGGCATTTTTCAGCATTTTGGCGATGAAATAGGCGAAAATATCTAGTGTAAATCGTAAAATTTCAAAATCATGACCCACGTTTAAGGATTTTTTTC
>JZLH01S0156111.1:26892-44797 GCA_001188425.1 Eucidaris tribuloides
TATAAGATAAATAATTCTTGTAAAGTACAGATGGGTATTCTCATGTTGTATCACAGTTCATAATACTCTGCTATTAAGTTACATAAAAAACAACTCCATACAACATTCATAAACTTGTAAAAAACAATTTGATCTGGTGAATACATACCTTTGTCATAAACAACACACCTCCAATTATGCATATACGGAATAACTTAACATAACTTAACTTTTTTTACATGAGTTGCTTTAGAAAATTGCTTTTAAGCTTTATCACACACACATTATACAGCAAGCTCAAGAGCATTACTGTCGATAAATGCATCATAGAAAGACTTCAATCTAAGAGTCAAATTAAGAATACATCTCACTGCAAATACATAATGCCATCATATTTGTACTGTTATTCATTGGCATTGTAGTCATCTTGACTTGCCTCCAGCAATCACCTATAAATCTTTAAACAAAACCAACAATCAAAATTCAATTTGCATGCCAGCTAAAAAGCACTATAATCAAAATTGAGGGCAAAATAGCTTGATTACATATATCAATATAATTGATATATTTTAGCTATGTAAATGGCCGACTTCTTTGCATGTACATTCAGACAATACACAATTACATTTTGGCTACAAACATCAGCAAATACTATAACTTAATATAAATCACATATGGCACCAAGCTGGTGTGGGGGGGGGGGGGGGGAGGAGTGATAATCATATTATATGCAACATATCAAACTTCTTTTGGTGGTATTGCCATTGGGGCTGAACTATATTTGTGATCATCAGTGTTGCTTCAGATTTCAGATGTGCAGCTACATGTAGAGGCGTCCAAAAATTACAGAGGGGGAAAAATGTCAGCAACCCTTAAAAGGTAGGGGATCTCTTTTGCATGCCTAAAAAATTAACATTGTGTAAATTACAATGGGCAATTAGAATGAAAATGCCATCGGCGAACATTTACCAAAATACTAGGAGCTAGAAACTCAGTTTTAGTTGGAATGTATAGTGGACCGTTAGACTCAGTATTTGAATTTTTTTCTCGCGAGAATAAACAATTCCTACCATAGAACGTACATAACCGGCTATTGTTTGTTTTCTTTCGCATTTTTCAAATTCTAGGCAATTACTGACCTCCAGATTTCACAGACATGCCCTTCATCAATAGCCTAAGGGCATGGGTTATCTTTTCCTGGAGTGTGGGGATGTTTGCAAATGAGATCAACTGCCTTTAATTAATGCTGGTTAAGGAGTTAGTAATTTGCAACTAGTAACACCGTAACCAATTACTGCAGGACTTTCTGATTCTTTAACAGAACCACTCAATTTTCAGTGGGGTCAACACCAATTCCCATGCCCATGTTAGAGATGGTGGATCAAATAAAAAACCTAAATTCATCCATCTGTTCTTTTTCTTCAGACAAACAAAACAACATTCTGATATTTCATACATTAGTACTACTTACATGTCCTCGTACCATCACCAGGTACATTTCAGGTGATGACTTCTTACAAATATCATGGATGGTGCATCAATGAATTTCTAGTATATGCACCTGTAAGTTTTGAATGGAGGTGATGAAGACATAGATTATTTAATTTTCTTGCATCAGGTACAGTGAGGTGATTAAGTTCACATACATTTACCATACTCTCTCACACATCCTCTAAGAAAAAAAAATATAATCACCACAAGTGAATTATAATTTTTAAAGTTGTACTGTTAAATGTGTACCAGTAAGAAAATGCAATTTGTGTTTGAAAGTCGGTTAAAATTTGTGCTGCTATTCAAGAACCCATTAGCGAGAAAATAATAACAACACTCAGGGGAATAGCACACAATTTCTTTTTAAGTTTCATTTTTTTTTAAACATACATGTGACAATGTTTTTCATGTAGGAAAATAAACACTACTGGTATAAATACCACTTCCTCCCAAACAAGGATCATCAAGAGTTGATGATATATCAGTTTCAGAATTTCAGAGTTGGGAAAAAACACAGAAGACCTTATCAAGCTGCGTGATACCTCATACCAGTGATTCTGGAAATGTCCATAATGATTCCTCAAACAGTCCGGACCTCCGATTTTCTATTTATTCTTGTTTTTTTCCATAGTCCTATTTAAAGACACAAGCTAACAGTGTGGAGCTTCAAGTTAAAACAATCGTCATAATTTGATATCTGAGCTACATGTAGTACTTAAATAGCCAAATAAACTTCCTAAAATACAACAGTTTGGAAAGTTATGCTGCCACTGGAAAGATATGCATGAATTACCAGTGTGGTAGAGTATAGAATAGCCTAAATCTACACACAGTAGTCTATGGGAGGAAATGGGCAAGGTGAATCTGGTCAACCTGAGTACTCATAGATTTTCACTTATATACAGCACTAAATGATCATTTTGAAATACAATTTTTCTGGGCTTCATTTTTGACCATATCAAAGACACTTAGAGCATGGAGGATTATGATTATGAAGCTCTCATTTTTTAAACTGTGGTCATTGTTAGCTTGTGTCTTTTATCTAATCAAAAGATAAATTAAGCGTAACAGAACATATAAGAGTCTTACACATTATCAGTTAATGTCATTACTAATTTACAGTTATGAACACTTTTTGATGTTTTGCACTTTTGCAACATGTGCTTAAGATTTTATTGACAAAAATTGTGTCAATGCTTCACAATGTTTGTCTAAAAAATTGCCAATACAAATGGAAAATATAAAACATGTATAAATACAAGTATTGTTGGCACTAGCCTGTTTTACTCCATTAAATACCTGTCCATATAGGAACCAATCCTTCTCACAATCTCTCTCATTTCTTGTTTTGTGAGAGACACCTAATTTGGCACCTTTAGTCAACAAGACGGTGATGATTGAAGGATCAACATGAAAAGGAACTTGGGCCTGCAGCATCCATCCTTGACATGTCACAGTTGGAACTTCAAAACATCTCTTATCGGTGGATAGGCTCTCGGAGTAGATGGGTTAAACAGGTACTGTTGATGAGGAAGCAGCTTCGACATCTCTCTCGTGGACGGAAAACAAGACATCTTTCCGAGATGCGGTGCGTCATGCTTGCTCATCCTCGTACTGTTTTCGGAAGCAGTCACCCACAGGGAAGAAATCCCAGCAACGTTGCTGGTAGAGCTGCCACACATAGGATTCCTGGAGGGATGGAATGTGAAACAATGACCTTGTAAGTCAATATGCCTGTATTGCCATCTATCATATTGTAATGAGAATAAATATTCAAGTGGTTAAGTGACAGACAAATTTCTCCATCATGATAAATTTATCTACTAGTTCATATACTTAATTAATTTAACAATGCATTAAAACTAAAAACTCTTTGTAGTGCCAATTTGTATGCTGGAGATATGAAGTAATTTCTTGGTGAAAAGTGATTGAAATAGAAATTTAACATAAATTGGCATTAGAATTCTAAGAACATGAATCATAACTGGGCAACATACCATCACCACTGGAAGATCTCTGTCATATCAAACACCCATCACGACAATGCCACCTAAGATCACCAGTACCACCACTCACACTGAAACCTGTTGCCATGACTATCACAGTCAATGCAAATACAGAATTTCAACATTAGTACCACATACCTGCCCTGTGTGCTCTGTTTCTGGTTTATTGATAATGTACATCAGGAAGAACCTATATCAAAGGGAAGGAATGAAAACAAGTTTTGATTTCATTGTCAGTGATTTTATTAACCCTTTGCGTGTGAATGTTGCATTTGCGCACATTTGTACAATTAATTGAACAATAATAATAATTATTTTTCTCCTTTACCTTGGTACAGGAGGCACTAAAAATATAGCTAGTGTGCTTAAGTAACATGTATAGAATAATTACCATTTGAAATACTGCAATGAGAAAAGCAAAATTCAAAGAAAACACAAAAAGAACAATTGCCATTATTATCCCCTCAGAATAAATTCAGTGTGTAAAGAGTTAACAAACATAACTACAGTCAAACCTGTCTTTGTGGCCACTTCTCTATAGGAGCCAACCTACGTATTAAAGTGGTAACTGAACTGATTAACCTTGAGACCTAGTATGCATATGAAAACCTGTCTGTAATAGCCACCTGTCTATAAAGGCCATATGTTTTGTCTTCTTTGGGTGGCCACTATAGACAGGTTTGATTCCAGCATATTAAACTACTCAAACTTCTAAAGTGCTCAATAAAAAAACCACTTTAACAATAAGAAACCCTATGAAATTGAACAAAATCAATACCTGTATTTAGAATACACCAAGGAGTGATACATACCAGCACATATTATAAACCTTTACCTGGAAAGGGGGGGGGGGGAAGGGGCTGCTTCAGCCAGATTATCTTACTACAAAATAAACTGTGAAACAGTTTCCTTGTGCCCAAAAGGTTAAATTATGTACACTTGACTTGACAATGTCTCTACATGGCTTTGCTTCAAGTTCAGCATCAAATTCTGAGTATAAATGTGCTAAAACCAATGTATTAAGCACTGGTTTGTTACTTCAGCGAAACATTCTTGCAGACACAAACAGTGTGCATCTTTACACCGTGTAAATCATTCACAAACACAATACAGTCATCATGGGTGACAGGTCCTCATATCTCAAAAAGTGTTAAATATTCAGGAGAGCTCCAAAAATATGGCTGACACAAAACACTGACAAATGAGATAGTCATCATTTTACTTAGCAACATTGGCTCTATTTTTGAGATTTGAAATTTCAGATTTGGACCAAAAAAATCTGGCTTCAGAGTTACAAGGTTACTAAAAACCTCAATTTCACAAAAAAAATGAGATATGAGGTCTTGTCACCCCAGGAACATTATAATATGTGCAGCTTACATGTAATTGGAGAGGTCGTGTTCCTTGGAGGTATGCAGCTCAAAGCCATGAGGTAACTTGTCAAAGTACTCCCTGCCAATACCACAGATGAAACACTTGGTCTAGATTGGGGAAAATCAAAGAAAGACACGACTACCGTAAGTCAGCCGAAGGGACATTTTACTAAAGACATAAATATCGGTTCAATTTCAAACATTAATTTTATAAAGTAAAATGAAATATGATAGGTGTACAGGCTGGTTCCTCAAAGTTTTATCTATGCCTTTTAGCCTGTTGGTAGTGTACACTAACCATGCTCGAGGAGTTTTTCTTACATTTTCTGCAACATAAAACTGGGTCAAATCAGGCATATGAAGACCCTGATAAAATGGCATTTCTGTTACTTTTTGGGGGCCATTTTGGGGATAAAGAGGAATGTTTGTTGCAAGATTAATCTGCAATTCATATTATCTATCATATTAATGTCAGTAATGGTAGTTATTTAAACAGTAACACCCAAACTCATGAACTTCATTGTCACACTTTGTGAAATTAATAATATGTTGAAACCCGGTGATGATGTCATTGATGGATTAAGAGAAAACTATAGATTATATATTAACTATATTAAATGTGTCAAGAATTGTATGGTGGATAAAAGACAGGTGTTGAATGAAGGGGTGGTAGAGTGGAAACTCACCTCCATATCTTCTTTCACCTGCTCAAGTTGATCTCTCAACTCACCGAATGCATCAATGATCAAACCTGAAACACAACATTTCAGATTATTCCAAATTAAGATGGAAAATACATATCATGATAGAAAGTACATGTTATCAAGTGCAATAACTATTTATTCTGCATAAATATAAATTACATTTAACATCTGATGAAAGATAAATATACCACACCAATATTTTCTATCATCAAAAAGCAAATTTTCCAGTGTAAAAAAATGTTTCAATCAGTGAAGATTTTGTTGATTAAAATGCAATGCAATTATAGGTTCTAACAATCTACCTAGTCTTTTCATTAAGGCTACCTGAGCTTTCTTGATGGTATATTAATTTCATTAAGCCATCATGTTTTATTTACCTAATTAACTGTCTATCAATCAATCTATCAATATATCTATCAATGTATCTATCAATCTATCAATCTATCTATCTGTTCATCCATCCATCCATACCTAACATATTTCGCAAATGTCTCAATAGAGCCACTCCATCCCAATATCACAGGACTGAGTTTAGAGCCAACATCACCAATTACTCTATCAAAATATTTTCTTACCCTGGATGATGGCAAGGAGGATGACGATGACGAAGAAGAAGAATGTGATGTCAAAGATGATGCGGTACATTTCATACTCATCCCCATCAGGTGGTTCAATCTCATCAGCTAAAAGACAGACACACACACAAAATAAGGAGAAAAAATGATGAGCATGAAAGTCTATGTAACATTGCCTGCAAAAACATTTTCAGTAGAATATCTATTTGGTATCGTGTTACAACAGAAAGTTTCAGCCAACTTTACTCTCTTAGACACAGATGAGTGGTTTTGATCAGCTTGGTCACATTTGAAGTAACTTCAAAAGTAACCTGACAAATATGAAAGTCATCAATGTACCAATCTGAAAATCTTGCTCATGAGATCCTAATTCCTGACATTTTCACAGCATTAACAAACAATGAGTTTCTGGATTCTTCAAAGTTGCATGAATTTGTGGTATTGATAACATAAAGAGGAACATATTTATATGATTTTGTATTCAAATGTGTCACATTTATTCTGAAATCATAAATAAATACCCAATGTATTGGAGAAAAAGTGAGATATTCACAATTTTCATTTTTCTTAAGTTTATTTTATGTAAAATTCAAGAAAAAAAAGAAATCATTGGTACACAGATAAAACTGAGAAGTGCTATAAAAAATAACCCATTTTAGATGCACAGACCACATCAGATATTTGCATACATGTAGATACTTACCAATACCACCACCAGCACGCAACCCCGAATGCAAGTGGAAGACGAAACACTGTTGAGAATAAACATAAAGGAAAAAGTTCACTGGTGACTTTGTACTATTACCTTTTTATAATTCACATAAACAGGATGTGAACAATGTATATACTGTAAAACCCATGCCCAGAAAACTGCCAATTTTGCAGCAAGAAACCTTCGCAAATTGAGCAACAATTTTATATATTAGTCATTACCTAGTATTTGAAAAAAAAATGTGCAAGCAACCAATTGTTGTTAGATGATGTGTGTCTTGATTTGCACGTCAAAAAACTCTATATGAATCAATCACCTGAAATCATATCCAATGTGAAGATTAAATAAATAAACACTGCTATAGGACTTGGGGTAAAATATTGAGGTTTTGCCGTGAAATCTGGACGGTTAAACTTCATCCTTTTTCAAATTGCTCAAAGCAATTTCAAAAAATCCGCGACGTCAAATGTCACGTGCCGTTCAAAATGGTCCGATCAGCCGTTAGCAAAGGTCGCGCAGGGGATAGCGTTAACAATCAGAGGGCTGCGCTGGTCTTGCTACGGTGCACAGTACCGCGATTCGCAGTATTGGCAAAATTGAAAACTCACAGAAAAGAACAATTCTGCGTAACATGTGTTATTAGTTTTTCTCATAACAACAACAAATTCATGACGTATGGATCTCAGACTTTCACCAGCCATTTGTAGGTACTAACTACGTTTTGGTATAGATATAGGAAAGGGAAGTAATGGACTTGCACATCCCTGACACAATCTTTAAGTGTATGTTCTATGCTAGGAGTTTTTGTTCCTACGGGACAATAATTCAAATCAACGTCTGATGATCATTATAATTCCACTTACACTGAGTTTCTAGGTTTCTGAGCTAAAGGTTCTTTGATGGTACTTTCTTCTGTATACCAGTATATTTACGCAATGTTGATTTAGACATGCAAAAGAGACGCTCTGCCTTAATTTTTTCGTGGCATGAAACTTTCATGAATTTTGACCACTCACGAAATTCACAGAAGTTTGATGCACACAAAAACTTTCTGGTTTTACTATTATTGGCAGTAAACTTACAGTCATCATGTTGTGGCATTTGTACTCTATCTGGCCATCTTCATCCTTGGTGTAGAACTTTCTAAAGAAGTTGAAGGCCAGGACGGTGTACAAGTAGATGATGACAGATGTCATGAATACAGTCAGCACCAGCTGAAGAGGGCAAATCAAATAAAGAAATAGACATTTTGTTATCCATTAATTATTGATTTGCTAAAATATTCCATCTATCTATAACCCATTTTCTCACTGAACTACATCACAATAAGACAATCCCAGCTGTCATAATCCCCCAGAAATGTGTTGATTAATGTAAGTTCATTGACCCATGACCTTTGACCTTGACCTTAATATTCCATTATTTCTAACCTTCCTTCCTACCATCATCATCATCATCATCATCATCATCATCACCACCACCTAGCTTGTCTGTTCATGGTGCGTAAATCAGGGTCTGAACAATGTGTGCTAAAGACTAGTACTTCCATAGGCCCTGTGTTATAGCTGCTTGAGACAAGACATAAGTAGAGAATGACCAAATTAGTCTTGGCTCAAGTAGTGTGGACTGTTGTCTAAGTGTCAAAATAGAATCTGTGCTTGCAGACTTATCATCACCAAGGAACACTACTGTTTCAGTTATCCTCAGATAGGCCAAATGTTGATTGACTTTTGACCCCTTGACCTTTGACAGATTGCATCAAAATTTAACCTGTTCATCTGAACCTCATGATGCTTGCCTTGGCTAAACAACATCCACCCAGGTGCTCTTCAGATATCATAAAGAGGCTAGGATGTATGAATGGATGTACATGAACAAAGTATAGACAACTGACACCCTTCGAGATGGAGGCCTCAAAATGGATAGTCAGTGGCATAACTTCATGAAGAAGACATAAGGGCAAGAGCATCCCCAAGATAGAAATATAAAATAGAAATATAACATATATCATTAAAATTATGATATATTTATCCCCTTCCGAGTGAAGTCCAGTGTCTTCTGTTCTCAATACAGATGTAGATGTGAGATAGCCACATATTGATAACAAAGGACAATTACAGATTCTTCTAGACCCACCTGTTTGCCATTGTGAGTGACAGACTGCAAGACAGTCCTGAGAGTCTTGAAGCCCATAGCGATGTCCAGCAGGTGGGCAGCGAAGAAGAAGTGGTTGATGTGACCAAGGAGGGAGAAGAGGAGATACCAGGCAATGTACAGGAATGACTGTGGGGAGAGAAAAGAAGAATGAGATGTTGATACAAAGATGCCAACCTCTTATCAATGAAAACAAAAATATTTTGAGGCAGAAAAAAAGGTATTTTGTCTTGAAGAACAGTATTTTGATATCTGTTTGAATTATATAGAAGTGTTCAGGAAGTGACCCTAACAGTTAAAGTGGTTTGAAGCATTTTGCACAGAATCACAAGTATTTGCAACTTGGGAAAAAGTACTACATACAGGCTAAAAGGGAACAGTTGGCATCTCTGGTTGATGGGTGAATAAAAACTTTAAACTGCTGATTTGAAGTGATAAATGTATTATTGAAAAGTCAATATTTTCAGGAAAAAAATATGAAAGTATTATTTTGAACTTCTTTGACAGTCAACACTTTCATTAATGATCAGAATACTGCATTGACAATTGGATGTGTCAGAAATATTCCTAATCCTGATGCGTTGAAGTCTATCTTTATTGATCAATTATGTTATAGAGAAAAGAAATACAAACAATATTTTTCCATCATTTCAGCTTTATTTCATCTATTTGTACCAAATTGTCAGGAAAACTGAGTCAAGAATATATAGGGTATATTGAAAATAAAACTGTAACATGAAAATCATATAGGGTTGACTTACGTTGTCAGTTCCTATCACACCACACTTCCACAATTGGTACTTCCAATCCAATGATGTCAGCCTGTTATAGAGTAAAACAACAGTTGCCAGTGAAAGAACAGTTCCGCTATGAATACTGATCCTGTTAATAACTAAAATAAATCTGATTAACCTATCGCCCCCCCCCCCCTTGGGGTACCCAGGTATGACTTTGTGCGATGTGTTTACTCTACAAGGATTTTGTAATAAAATTTGGTTACCGTGGTAATGCCTTGTCCAATACACAAGAACAACATATCTTACATATCTACATCTTCAGATCATCACATATATATCAGTTCAATATAAATCACTAGAAACCCATTGAAGCAATCACTCCACAAAGTTTTTGCAATAGACAGACAGAAAAACCAACAGCCTGCCCAACTGACTGCATGCTGAAATCCTATACACCCCCTTCAAATTTCATCTGACGAGGGTAAAAAGCATGAATGTTTACAGAAAATTACTGAGATCTCATGGTATTAACCATTTCCTTTTCCCTTATTAATCAGAGTTGTTGCATTTTTTTGTTATCTTAGAATAACGTGAATGAGAATACATGTAGTTAACCCTTTTGGGTTTACACTCAGAATATCAAACATGGAAGTATACAGACTTTTGTTACAATGGTACTAAGAGGGTTAACAAGTGCAAATACAAAAAAACTTACATGGATGCAATGAGACCCTGGTTGGGATTTTCACTGGAGCTTGCAGCCATAGGATTTTCTCCCATCTCCATCCCCAGCATAGCACACACCTTCTCCTCACCCAGCGCATCTCCGTACTTCTTGAGCACCTGTAGCAAAATGGAGGGTGGATAAGAGAAATATTGTTAAGTTGTTTGCTATTATCAAAATCAACTGCACTATAAAGAGAAAAGAGGCTAATACTATGTAAGGGATAAGTTACGATTGATCTTGGATAATTTATTATGTATTTAGATGTTACTTATATTTCAAAATATTACATAAATAGGTTGACTTACTACACATACATACCTTCTTCTTGACAAACTTGTCCCAGTAGTAACATGGGAATGTGCTGCAAGGAAAACAAACAAACAATGAAATGTTGATTACACATGGTTTTAACAAATAGAATGCTGCATAAAATAACACTGACTTCAAAATCAAAGTTGTTTTACCAAATCTGTTATGAAAATAACAGACTTTTCCCCCTAACTCAACAATAGAAACTACCACCCCCCCCAAAAAAAGAGAAGAAAATAACACAAAAAATTGACTAACTAACTGAACTAACTAACTAATAAACTAATTAACCAACTATTTCACTACAAACTAACTCATTAACCAACAAACTATTGTATACGCTGAATATTTCGCGGAGGTTTTATTTTCGCGAATTTTGCGACTTTACGCACACAAAAATTGTAACTTCCTTATATTTCTGTAGAAAGTAAATGCAAATATAATGAAATCGCGAAAATAATCTTGCGAATTCCCCGTGTTGAAGCAAAATCACGAAAATATATGGACCCGAAATATAGGCCGTATGCAGTATCTAACTCATTAACCAATTAATTCTCAATTCATTACCTGACTCATTAACCAACAAACTAATTCTTTAATTCACTAACTAAGCAACTAATTAATTAACTAACTAACCAGCTACTGAGTTCATTTTAACATACATCTAAGTATCTAGTTTGATTGCTAGAGAGAATGGATACAAAAGGGCCAAATTCAGTGCTTAAACCATACGGTGTACCTTTCATAAACTTGTTATACTTAGGCCAGTTATAACTATGAGACATGACATGGCTAGAACTTGTTCAGGAGTCAGATTTCTATCCCATTTCATAAATTGCTTTACCTGGTACTGATGGCTAACGAGTCCCACAATCCTTTGATATCATCCCGAGATGGCTGCTCTGTGATCCACTGTCCATCAAACTCTAGGTGACGAGCTATCTCCTTCTCCCTCTTGAACAGACACAGTGGCACCTGTTGGCCAAGACGTGAACATGATCTTGGAGGTGGCATTTACTCAATTATTACTCTTTTGAAATAATTCAGTGAGGAACATTGGTTTTGCAAAATTCAGTTGTATTATATTCATTACTTAATATGGCCAAGGATCTTGAATTCTGGGAATTATTCTGAATTCTAGGATACTATTATATATTGGTTTACCTAAGAAATTAGACCCAAAATATCACTGGATTGTAGTGTCAATTTTTTTTTCATATTTTAGGTCAAAAGGGACTTCACTTCACCTTGGACTACTTAATTCGTACAAGCAAATATGTCCCATTGACATTATTTGGAAACAAATGATTTGGACTTCATCTTGGCTTGAATTTTATCTACCCAATATCAATACCTTATGATGAACATAAATTTCAAAAAAAGAGATCATAGTGGGCTCTGAAAGTATCTTTACGTTGCTAATAAACTGTTGCTACTGAACTGTGGCGTTAGATATGTGTTGCTTAAACCCTTGCTTGGGGACTTAGTATGAGATATCTTGTGTTGGAGTCTATGGAAAATGCGCGTTAAAATGAAATCAAATTGTCTCCAATGGCTTAATTAGTACATCAACATGACCAAAGTTCGTTATTTAGATGATTTTAATATGTAGGGTAATCCCCCTCACCTTCAGTGCACAGTATGCAATCAGCATGGACAGGGCGACCAGTGAATGGAACACGCATAATATCCTGAGAATTGGTACCAGATAGATGAAGTGATCTGTGATACTGACATCTTCCGCCGCTTCTCCCGGATCGGTGCCCTCGGTCTCGCCACCACTGTGGTCATCGATCAGGGTGGCATTGTCCAGAATCTCACCTGGCATGTCAACGGAGGGCATCTCATCGTCGAAATCGCTGCTGTATGACGTCACCTACATGAAGAATTGACAGAAATGCCAATTGTGAGCATATCGCACCGTGCCTCATCAGGCAAGTTACAAGAAAGTTGATGGTTCTACACCCCAGAGTATACCTTAGATGAGCCCAGGTTATATTCAGACCTCAGGACAACATTTGGTGATAATTACACAAACTTCTGATATGCAATTTATGACACCTGACCACAATTATCTTTTTTTTGGAAATGATTATATGTACTTAATATACAACAATAATAATGAAACAAAGTCATTATGTGTACAATTTTCACTTGCTAAAAGGTTATTTCAAACAAAACGTTTCAATGGCTTACAAGGAAAATATGTCTGAAACATATACAAAAAGAAGATCAATATGTTTTATTTGAACAACTTACCAAACTGTAGTAGAAATTTATTTCAATTTTTTTTATCACATATAACCACCAAATTGTACTGAAAACTCTGGCATACCCTCTTGAAATTTAGTATGGTGGGGATACAAACACGATGATAATCAAATAGAGACTTCAAGAATTATGTGAATACAGTCCGCTGACTATCTTCTCCACTGACAAAAATACTCTCAAAAAACAGAAACATTGTAAATAAATTGTTGTATTGTGTGAATGCTGGCAAATTTCTTGAAATATTTCAGTCTTACCCTGTAGAACAGTAGCAGGAAGTTGATACAGAATGCCAGGCCAAGGGCCACGTATTTGATGTTGTAGAAGTTCCTGGCAAACAAGCTCTGTAACGACAAGAGCAGAAATTTCATAAATTACAAAAAGAGTAAATAAATTAAAGTGTTGTTAGTTTGTGACTTGAGATAGAAAGCAAAATGAACTAGAAATATCACTGAAGGTGATTAATACTCTCACTGGCTGCTTTCCAGGATGGCCATATGTGGCATTACCATGGCATAGCAGTTTCTGACACACAAAAATATGTGTCTTGGACACTAAGTGTGTCCCAAATTGTATGAGAATTGCTTGAAACATTAGAAAGTAGTTAAAAAGTAGTTAGACACGAAAAATTTACCACTGATTTATCACCATAATACCGTCACCATGGCAATGCAGTTTTTAACAAATCCAAAGCTATCTTGCACATCTTCACCGCAAGACCAATGTGTGTGCCAAACTTCAGGAACATTGCTCAAAAACTGAGGAAGTGGTTCCATTTGCAAGATTTCTCCTTGATTTATTGCAATATGCTGTTACAATGGGATTGCAGTTTCTGACACATTCAAAAAATATGTCTTGCACACCTTTACCCCAAGACCAAAGTATGTGCCAAATTTCATGAGCACTGATCAAAAACTGAGGAAGAAGATTGATCTGCCAGATTTGCAAAGGACCAATTGACCAACCGCTGATTCCTATATATTGGTACCCTCTTCAGACTTCATTTGATGGGAAGGTATAAATATTTCAAATTCACACCATTACATCCCGACTTGGAGACAAGATTTATGGGAGGATGAGACTCCTTCTCTGTGCCACCCACCCCAGCCCTAATTTCATCACATTGCCCTAAGAGGATTCCACATGCAGACATTCTACATTTACACAGATAGGAATCTAAAGCTAGATTTGAAATGACTTGTTATGGACATCATCTTCTATCTAGCTCATCAGAGAAATTACCAAGATTGTCTGCTTGACCCTTGACATCTGAGGTTCGTAGATGTCCTCTTCTTCTTCCTCTTCCTTGTTCTGTGTTGATCCCAACTCAGTGGCCAAGAAGAGACTGAAACAGAAAAAAACCCCAAGAAAATATGTGGAATTTATTGCTACTGGCAATGTGTGGATAAATATCTCATGTAAATTAAGCATTGAGACAACTCTTAATCTTAACACAGTAGTTTACGGGAGGGAAATGGGAAATGAGCATGGCAAAAACTCTTAATAACTCTGAGATTTTCAGTGTTTTTAAGAACTAAATGACTGTTTTAAGGTACAATCTTTTCATGGTTTCATTTTTAGACCTCATCACAGACACTTATAGAATGGAGGATTGTGTAGCTCAAATTTGTAAAAACAGAGAACATTGTTAAATATCTTTAATGCAATGTCAAAAAATTGTGAAAGATCGTAATCATAAACCTTCAACAGTAACCATGGTAACTAGGTTGTTCAATTACCTTGGGAAAACAGTGCTGCCCCGACGCTCACCACTCACTTCAGGGAAGGCGATACCATTCTGAAAGAAAACAAAGACAGGACATTCATGAAGTGAATTAGCATACAACTTTGTCATATACTCACCTTCCAATCACTTTATTCAATTCTAATATCTTAAGAACTTATGACTTTATTATTTATATACCCCTATTTCTTTCAAAATTTGTCTAAGATTCATATGAGCATATTAAAGTGTATGAATATTTTACTTGATCTTTCTTTCAACCTACAGATTTAATTGGCAAAGAACCTATTTATATCATAGGAATAATATGTATAGCATAGTTGTATCTAATTTGTTGAGATTGAACTCCAAATATATTTCTAACTATCTTAATAAAATTTAGGGGTGTGTGGTTCAACAATTTAACTTGATGGACTCCTTGGAATGACATTAGTTTCCACTTTATTTTCAAGATAAAAACAACATGAAAATAAAATCTACAAGTGATCAACAACATTTTTTGAGTTTTTAACAAGCTGTTTCTTGTAAGATGTTTTCATGATTTCATGCCTGCCTACCTTCGCTGCCGACGAATCAAATGAGCTGTCAGAGGCCTCTGAGGATGGGGTATTTGGAGCCGGACCTTCCATGGACATCTCCTCGTCGAAATCAAAGCTGGATGATGGGGTCAGAGGTCGTCGTTTTCTCCTCATCCTCAGCTTGTACTGGCTGCCACCCTTACCCTGCTTCAGGAAATCTATGCCAAAGGCTGACACAGTGTCCCTGTTTCACAGAATTTAGGAGTTTTAGAAATAAGAATTAGAGGCTATACCACAAATCCACAATTGCCTTGATTAGACATTATTAGTACTTAAACTACATTGCAATCTTATATTATTTCATTCATTAGATATCAATATAAAAATTACATAAGTGTTCTCTTTCTCTCCTAAAAGAAAAAAAATATAGATATACCTCAACAAAATGAGATATTTTATACCATGTGCTCAGTGAAATATTATGATACAGGCGATATTTTTACTGGATTTTTTCTCTCTCAAATCAGTGTATACACATACATAGGCCTACACTGATAATCTAAATCTATTTGTTTCACAATTGCAGCATGTTTCCAATTCTTCAATGAATTGCTGGGAAATTTACCATGATAGTGATCTATTGACAGTTACGATTAGTTTAATTTTCTACTACCTTGCTCCAGTCTCAAATTTAATGGTAATGCAATTACAACTATAATGATCAATACTACAAGTCTGACAGGAAATCTCATATGTAGAATAAGAGGAACAATATTTGGAACTGAAATATAAAAAAATGGCATTTTCAGGAAAACAAAAATACCAGCTGATTATGGAGAATTGACTGAAGGAAAGCATCTACTTCGGCTAGATTGACAAGATTGAGATTAGAAAAAGATAAGAGAAACTGAGATTAGTTGAACAGGAAGTAATGGTTTCCTTTCTTCCTGGTATCGGACAGGAACTCATCAACTTCATTAACATAGTGAAGAAACTTTCTGGGCAAGAAATTATTAGCAGCTGAAGCTGGCATGTATTGTAGGCTGGTTAAGGGCAGTGTAATGTAAAATTGGTGAGTTTAAAGGAACATATTTATTTCCTTTCAGACCAATATGATAAATGTTATTAATGAATAATGAATTGCATTTGGTGAGGTAATTCTAATCTACTACTAATCTACTGTGTTGTTATTTGTACAGTTGAAGTGATTTGCTGCAATGTTAATTTTATTAGCAAATTCCGCAAGGAATTATAGAAATGTATAATTCACATACTACAAAATGAGCGAAAACCAGGCACTCACTTTCAGATCATGACGGATTTCTACAAAAAATATATTCCTAGGTTTAAACAGGTTTATTACTGTGGCTTTTACATCTTAAACCCAAATATTACCACTTATACAAAGAAACAAGGTGGACAAGGGATTTAGAATAAGTAGACCTTGTTGAAACTATCAAACCGAAATTTTAAAACAGATATTTGGAAATTAGTTTGTAAAAGGTCTTAAAAATTTAGAAAACAAAAAATATTTGCAAAAAATGACCTTTTTGTGTGTTTTTTTCATTCTTGTTATGGAGAGTCACATACATGAACTGAAGTTAGTTCTTTTGTTTTTGTTTTTTACAAAGAATGTGGTAGTTTTGCTTGTTTTTCATAAGATGGTGGAAAGAAAATAAGTCCAGAAATTTGCTGAATCATCCAAAAATGAGTAATATTTTAGTGCTATTTATGCTGCCTTTGGAAACAGTGTTACATCCTGAGATCTTTTTGTTTAGTTGTTTTTTGTTGCCACATTACGGTATATAGAAAAGTTAGAAAGAATTACATGAAACTCCGTCTTACAGTTCCGAGACTATATTCTTTTTAACAATTCAACAGATTAAAAAAAACACAGTTCTACCTGTGATGGCGACAATGGTGTATGTGTGTGTGTTTGGAGGGGGTGGGGGTGGGGGCAAGTGGCATGACGTGGAGGGGAGGATTTGCTAGTGGATGGATTGGGCAGGGAAGATGTTCATCCAAATGTTGTTGGCATGGCAACCGATGCAGCTACTAGATCCATGACAATGGGAATGAACTATCTGTGTCTCTGTTATGACAATGCTATTGGTGATCAGTTGATCACAGACAATATGTGAATGGAATTATGGTTGGGATGGTTGGGTGTTCAAGAAATGATAGAAGCTAAAGTGTACCAAATGATTCCCGTGAATAAATGTTATTTGTAATATGTTCTCAATATACTTATAAATTACTCCAGTAACCAGGTTTGATCCCAACTTACATAAGTGAACATTCAACAAACTGACAGATTGAAGTACAGACAAACAGAGAAAAATAGAAAGATTGAGACACTTACAAAAGTGAGTACAAAAGATAATTCAGTAGTTTTCCAGAACTAGAATACCTCCATGTTAAATCAACAAAAACAAGACATTTCAGAAACAAAGGGTGGGAAAACAGAAGGACTGTGACAAACAGATGAAGAAACCAGACAGACATGAAAGTTGGTAAATACAAACAAAATTATTTACAAGAGACGAAAGTGAGTAGAAAGAGATACAAAGAAACTAGTTGACAGAGAGAGATTGTTAATCTGTTGATT
>JZLH01S0156134.1:441-14156 GCA_001188425.1 Eucidaris tribuloides
TCCTGCTCTCCCAATGCACCTACCTGTACCAGCGCCCCCTGAAGAGAGCGATGAAAATGAGAGTGAGGTAGATGAGAGCGACGGAGATGAAGGCAAAGAAGGGGATGAGGAGAATGATTATGTGCAGAGGAGGAGAGGATTCATCAGAATCTGATGATTCGGAATCCAGCGAGGCAGAATGGTCTGATTCGGACTGATTTATTGTGTTTTGGTGTAATTGGTCTTCAAAACTTTTTATGATTTGTCACTGAACTTTGATGCCGATGATAAACTTTTAGCAGGCATACACGAGTACAAACTCTACACTCGAAGAAAGTTAAGAAAAGTTGTGGTGACAAAAATATCCTTATCCGACCATAATAATGCAGTCTAGGCAGTGAACCAGCGGGACAACTTGTTATTTTCCACCTTGTTCTAGACTTCTAGGTACTTCATACACAGCCTGTATTTCATACAAAACCTACAGAGTAGACTGTAGGCTAATTTTTGTAGGTTCCCTTTTTAGTAAATATTTCCTGTAAGTACTTCCTGTAAATATTTCGTAGTAATTAAAATGTTGATCAGATTTTAGTACGATTCTCATGTCATATTCACGAATCAGGACCTCAATCCATGAACACTATAGACTAAGCCAAATAAGGTGTTAATTCATCATCCTATGTGCTCCCACTCAAGAAGCTGGCTCTAGCGAATGGGCCATCTAAGACTTTTTGGCTGAAATAAACTCGTAAGTCAAACTAATATCAGATTCGAAATCCTTAGGGTCATCTAACTCGAAAAAGTGTCATTGAACACGATTACAGATGCCCTGGTTCCTCGTTCGGGTCAAAACCTAGTTTTTCAATATGGCGTTGGCGGCCATCTTGGATTTCTGGGTGAAAATTGATGTCATAACGTCAAACTAATGTCAGATTCGGAACCCTGGGACCGAATTACCCGAAAAAAGTGTCACTGAACATGATTATAGGTGCTCTGGTTCCCCGTCTGGGACAAAACCTAGTTTTTCAAAATGGCGTCGGCGGCCATCTTGGATTTCTGGGTGAAAATGATGTCATGACGTCAACCTGATATCAGATTCGGAATCCTTGGCACCGACTTACCCGAAAAAGAGTCATTGAGCATGATTTTAGGTGCCCTGGTCCCCCGTCATGGTCAAAACCTAATTTTGCAAAATGCCGTTGGCGGCCATCTTGGATTTGTGCGGCCATCTTGGATTTCTGGGTGAAAATGATGTCATGACGTCAAAGTAATGTTAGATTCGGAATCCTTGGGGCCGACTTACCCGAAAAAGTGTCATTGAACATAATTATAGGTGCTCTGGTTCCCCAGCTGGGTCAAAATCTAATATTTCAAAATGGCGCCGGCGGCCATTTTGGATTAAAGCCGCTAGAAAAAAATGCCAGGATTTTTGCGAGGGACATGGGGGCTATTTTTTTTAAAGTGGTCCATAGAAGTCAAATCAATCGTCAAACCTTACTAGCCAGAAAATGGTCACGGAACTCAGGTTTTTGACTTAACTATGATGGCACAAATTGTCACCACCGGCACAGATTGTCGCCGGCGACAATTTGTGCCCGGAATTGACGGCACATATTGTCGCCAGCCATGATCAAATCACATTTAATTGTTTGTGGGTATGTGGGTGTATGTCACTATGTGTTTGTGTGTTTGTAGGTGTATGTGTGTGTCTGTTTGTGTGTCTATATGTGTCTGTATGCTTGTGTATGTATGTGTGTCTGTATGTGTCTGTTTGTATGTCTAGATGTGTCTATGTTTGTCAGTGTGTGTCTGTGTCTGTATCTGTGCGTCTGTATGTGTCTGTGTGCCTATTTGTGTCTGTATGTCTGTCTTGTGTGGCTGTTTATGTGTTGGTATGTGTATGTGTGTCTGTCTGCATGTGTCTGTGTGTCTATATGGGTCTGTATGTTTGTGTGTGTCTGTGTGTCTTATGTCTGTATGTGTCTGTGTGTCTGTGCGTCTGTCTGTCTGTCTGTATGTGTCTTTTTGGTGTGTTTGAATGTGTGTCTGTTTGTGTATGTGTATGTGTCTGTGTGTCTGTTTGTGTCTTTATGTGTCCGTATGTTTGTCATTGTATGTCTGTGTATGTATCTGTGGTCTGTTTTTGTGTCTATTTGTGTCTGTATGTGTGTCTGTATGTGCATGTGTGTTTGTTTGTGTGTCTGTATGCATCTGTGTCTGTATCCACTTTTGTCTGCATGTCTGTATGTATCAGTGTGTGTATGTGTGTAACCACTTTTGTCTGCATGTCTGTATGTATCAGTGTTAATCTATTCTTATGTATTTGGCTGTGTGTGTGTCTGTCTGTGTGTGTCTGTTTGTGTGTCTGTATGCATGTGTCTGTGTGTCTGTTTGTGTCTTTATGTGTCCGTATGTTTGTCATTGTATGTATCTGTGGTCTGTTTTTGTGTCTACTTGTGTCTCTATGTGTGTCTGTATGTGTATGTGTATGTGTGTCTGTCTGTCTGTCTGTCTGTATGTGTTTGTTTTGGTGTGTTTGAGTGTGTGTCGGTTTGTGTAATGTGTGTTTGTCTATGTGTGTCTGTCTGTTTGTCTGTGTGTGTCGGTTTGTGTAATGTGTGTTTGTCTATGTGTGTCTGTCTGTCTGTGTGTTTCTGTTTCTCGTCTGTCTGTCTGTGTGTTTCTGTTTCTGTGTGTCTGTGTCCGTATGTGTTTGTGTGTCTGTCTGGTGTCTGCATGTGTCTGTTCTGTTTGTGCGTTTATGTGTCAATGTGTTTGGATGTGTCTAGTCTGTATGTGTCTGTTTGTGTGTATGTGTATAGCATGTTTGTCTGTATGTGTCTGTGTGTCTGCTTGTATTTATGTGAATATGTCTCTGTGTATGTGTGTTTGTGCGTGTTTGTATATTTGTTTGTTTGTAAGCGTCTGTGTGTCTATTTGTGTGTCTGTTTGTGCGCACATGTATATCTGTGTGTTTATTTGTGTGCGAGTCTGTGTGTATCTGTCTGGCTGTGTATGTTTCTGTGTATAATTGTGTGTCTGTTTGTGATTGTGTGTCTGTGTATGTATTTGTGTGTCTGTATTATGTTTGTGTGTGTACAGTATGTGTCTCTATGTCTCTGTGTGTCTACATGTGTGTCAATATATGTCTGCATTTGTGTGTGAGTCTGTATGTCTGTTTGTATGTATGTGTGTTTGTTTGTGTGTGTTTGTTTGTTTGTCTGTGTGCTTGTATGTGTCGGTAGGTGTCCCTGTTTGTGCGTCTGTATGTATCCATTCTGTTTGTGTGTGCCTTTGTGTCTGTGTGTCTGTATGTGTCTGTGTGTCTCTGTGTGTCTGTATGTGTGTATGTGTCTGTGTCTGTGTGTTTGTCTGGGTGTGAGTTTGCGTGTCTATTTAGGTGGCTTAATGTTTATGTGTGTTTGCGTATGTTTGTGTCTTTCTGACACTCACAACCGCATACAGGCTAATAACACAGACACAGTTATCCAAATACACACCATAAACTTGTACATCCTCTTTCCGATACCACACGAACTACCAACTTACACACACACATGCCCCATATACGCATAAATGCATACGCACAACCACACACTATGAACAAAAAGACACATAGAGACACACACAGAGACACACACACAGAAACACACACGCAAAGACAAGCACAAGAAGACACAAAAACAGACACCCAGGCAAACACAAAGACACATACATACACACAGAGACACACAATCAGACACAGAGACAAACACGCAAACAGACACATACACATATACAGACACATAGACACATAAAGACTAGACAATATATAGACACACACACAGACACATACAGGCATATACAGACGCACAGACACATACAATGACACAAACAGAAACATTCACACACAAACAGACAAACAAACACACAGACATACAAACATACACACACAGACACACAGGCTCATGCATAGACACACACATACACACACATACACACAGACACATACCCACACAGACACACAGACTCACACACAGACAAACACACAGACACATACAGACACACAAACAGAACAGATAAATACAGACACACAAAAAGACTTACAAAGAGAAACATACCGACACACAAACACATAGACAAACACACAGACACACACAAACACACAGACATACAAACAGACACACATACACATGCAAACACACAACACACAGACACACAAGCAGATAACAGACACAAAAAGACACATAGACACACACAGACACATCCAGACATATACAAACACACAGACACACAGACACACAGACACACATTCAAACAGACAGGAGACACAGACACATACAGACACATACAGACGGAGACACATGCAGAGACACAAATAGACACATTCATACACACAGACACACAGACAAACACACAGACATACAAACATACATACAAACATACACACAGACACACAGGCACATACATACACGCATACATTCACACACAGACACATACCTACACAGACATACAGACACAAACATACAGAAACACAAACACATAGACAAACACACAGACACACACAAACACACAGACATACAAACGGATACACATACACATGCAAACACACAACACACAGACACACAAGCAGATAACAGACACAAAAAGACACATAGACACACACAGACACATTCAGACATACACAAACACACAGACATACAAATAGACACACAGACACATGCAGACAAACACACAATTAACACACAGTCACACATTCAAACAGACAGGAGACACATACAGACGGAGACACATTCAGAGACACAAATAGACACATTCATACACACAGACACACAGACAAACACACAAACATACAAACATACATACAAACACACACAGACACACAGGCACATACATAGACGCATACATTCACACACAGACACATACCTACACAGACATACAGACACAAACATACAGACACACAATTGGACACACAGACAAACATACAGACACACAAACACATAGACAAACACAGACACACACAGAGACAACAGACACATGCAGACTAGACACATGCAGACATAGACACACACAGACACATACAGACACACGAACAGACCCATTCAGACACACACAATCACACAGACAAACATACAGACACACAGACAGATACAGACAAATACACAACACACAGACACACAAACAGACAAGAGATACATACAGAGTAGACACATACAGACATATACACACAGACACATACAAATGTAGAGACAAATATGAACACACGAACAGACACATTCAGACACAGACAAACACATAGAAGAACACATAGACGCAAACACAAAAACACACAGACAGACATACAAACAGACAGACTCACACAAAGACAAACACACAAATACAGACACATATACAGACACAAAGATACACAGATATATTCAGACGCAGACACATACAGACACGCAGACACATACATACGTATACACACAGACACAAACAGACACACAATTAAACACACAAGCAAACACTGACATTGACACACAGATACACACACAAACAGACACACACATATTTAGTAAGTGGCGACAATTTGTGACGGTGGCGACAATCTGTGCCGCTAGGTTTTTTTTCATGGCACAAAAAATGGCAAAAAAATAGGATCAGCAAAGCGCAGCAATTGTCGGCCGCGACAATCTGTGCCGATTTGTTAAAACCTGACGGCACAAATTGTCGCCGGCGTCACAGATTGTCAGCCGGCGACAATTTGTGACGCGGCGACAATTTGTGCCGCAACATACCCCCCAAAAGTTCCAGACATAGTTGTTTTAATTCATAGACTCAATTCTGATCGAAAAATCCTGTAGCCTTAAGATGACATAATTAACGTTAAAATTGGCATACTAATTCTACCCTAAAACTTTTATTTATCGAAATTTTATGAATGTCAAGAAGTAATTCTTCAAAAAATAATAATGAATATTTCGAAACTAATACACTTCTTGATCCACATTGCATACATACCAAGAATATATATATAACATTGCATGACCAATGCATCATCATCATTTACAGTGACAACATATATATATATACAGGGTTGGCCTGCAGAAAAGAATCTAACGCAGTATGATCCGCTAATTTCTTCGACATTATCGGCAAAAGTCATGTAATTTTATTTCGGTTGCTAGAAAATTCTTTTCGCAATAAAATGATAGCAAAGGATCATTGATTTTGAGCAAGGCTTTTGGATTCACGGGCCTTTTTTGCGATGCAATGCAATTTCCGCAAATTTGCCAATTTTTCAACGGCCGGCGGTCATTGAACGCCGAGATATTCTGGCGTCTCAGCTTAACCATACCGGACAAACCGCAATGACAAAAGGGCTGGTAATGCATCGCTTTCATAAGAAGAGCGATGGCGAGCATGTCTCCATGGTCATCGTGCGGTTTGTCCGTATGGTTTAGGCTGAGACGGCCAGAATATCTGCGTTCCCGATGACCGCCGCTGTTGAAAAATTGGCAAATTTGGAAATTGCTTGGCCTCGCGAAAATGGCCCTAGAATCAAAACGCTTACTCAAATTAACAATCGATCTTGGTATCATTTTATTGGAAAAAGAATTGTTCTACTAACCAACGAAATAAAACTTAATGACATTTTGCCATAATGTTGAAGAAATTAGCGATCATACTCGTAGCATTCTTTCTGGGCCACCCTGTATATTAGATTACATTTGCTTAAAGTAATAGGCTAACATTGTGGAGCTTCAATTTAAAAATTGTCAAATTCTAATATCTGAACTTCATAGTAGTGTTCATATGGACAAATAAACACCCTAGAATAAAAAAAAAGTTCGGAAAGTTACACTGCCAATGGCAAGTTATGCCTGAATAAACAATTAAAACTCGGGGCGAGTTTAAATAGCGTAGGTGTACACACAGTAAGTCTATGGGAGAAAATGGGCAGGTGAATCAGATCAACTTATGATTTCCACTTTTTTTAAGCACTAAATAATCATTTTGAAAGACAATTTTTTTCAGGGAGTCATTTTTAGACCTTATCAAAGACAATGGTAGCATAGGGAATCATGTAGCTCAGTTTTTTTTAACAGTGGTAAATGTTAGCCAATACCTTTAACTTAGTCACTGAAAAATGAATAAGAACGACACTGTGTCCCATGGTACAAACCTCCGTATAATTATGGCATTAACAACAAACTTCGCTCCACGTCCGGACGTCTGCCTGTCTGAGTAGTACTTAATGGTCGTTACGTTATTGGTAGAAGCCACGGGATCTGGCTTGGTCGACCCTGTAGCGTGCAGTACTCGCGGAGACGAGTAAGACGGACCGTTGTATACCCGTACGTATGCTCCACCGCGTAAGTTGAAATCAATGAAACGAACCTGAATGGTAGTATCAGGTGGGCTCCTTACATACCAGTAGCAGATATAGTATACTCCGTCGAGATTAGGATAGTGGGGTGTTGTCAATGTAAGACTGCGTGCAGAGCTGTCCAATACAATACTGCCGCCGCATGAAGACACCACATCGGTTGATTCCCAAATCTGAGCGTCTGTGTGAAATATGAGGTGGCATATGTATGTGAATCAGTGTCATTCTTAACAGTCACATTCAATACGTCGATTATGTTGCCCAACAGAAACAGAAATGTTGTTCCTCTGTTATAACTTATCGGTGTAATATTACTCAATGTGTTTACAGCAAGGGCTAACATACAGGACATCAAGGTACTGGAACACAATGGAACCTGCCTGTTTCTGGTTACGTGACTATAGTGAAGAAGAATATGTTGCGGTAGTCTTATTTGGGTAACTCTATAAAACGCCTCCTGTCGGCATTAAGTTTACCTATCAGACCTTAAAATCAGTTAATGTAATTCACTTTCATCTGAATTGTTTGGACGAATTTAAATTCGAAAACTTAATTGCATTGTCAATATTTTGCATTCATCGTAAAAATGTGATCACGTAAGATTCTTTAAAACCTGTATGGAAATAATCCCTAAACATTTTGAAAGTAAAGCATGGCATTTTTTTATTGATATATTCAGAAAGTATCTGTCTTAGGTTTATGAGAATTTCTTCGTGCGTGGTAGGCTTCCCATTATGTCTATGTTTTGTTATACTCTTGTTCATATTCCTTACATAAGTTATATAATTATCGCCATTTGCTGAATCAGTTTCTCATAACATACGGCTGCTAGATTTAAAACTTAATATTGTTCATTCACCTTACCTGAAATGCTGACATCGGCAAGAAATCCCCGTCCGTTGGAAGAACCACCGTTGTTGTCAACAAGCTTCAACGTCAGTCCTCTTCGCGATGAGATCAATGGGGATATATCTACATCTATATTGCCTCGAAATGCAGAGACACCGTAGCTACTCCAGCTGATAGTTGATGGATGGTCGTAGATGTCAAGATATTCATTGTATGCGGGGTGTACGTCCCTAGGGGTCAGTCGAACCCGTTTCTCCGATAGATCATTAATTCTACACAGGTAGCCGACAAATCCACTTGTAGGCAGATTATTCCATTTCAGTTGGATAAATTTACAGTAACCTAATTATTCAATCGCCAGGGCATCAAGCCTTCAGGGAGCCAGAGGTTACACTAAAGAAGAAGGCTAACTAATAAGGCACACGAAAAGAACGGGTCTAGGACAACTACAGCATGGATAACTACCCCCCGGATAATACCACCATGATAATTACCCTCCCCCTCTCCCCCGGACAGTTCCTCCCTCGGGAAACTACCACCGGACAGGCTACGTAGGGTACAAGCTTGTGCTCATGCGCGGTTCTACGGGGGAGGGGGGCTTTTGGAGCTCAAGCCACCGCCCCTCCCCCCCCCAAAAAAAAAAAAAATCTCAATTCCCCCTAAATGTTTTTGGACGAAGTATTTTCTTTTTTTACGTTAGGTGAAAATGTACGCGTGATGTGAACTTATTGTTGTACGTATGTTCCCCAACTTCTAGTCAACGGGTTTAAAAAAATACTCAATTCCCCTTAAATGTTTTTGGACGAAGCATTTTCTTTTTTTACGTTAGGTGAAACTGTACGCGTGATGTGAACTTATTGTTGTACGTATGTTCCCCAACTTCTAGTCAACGGCTTATTCACACAAACCGTTTGACATGCGAAAAATGCTCGAAAACGAGCACCTTTTCTTTCAGGAATTCTGTCATTACTTTGAATTAAAGGGACCGAAAAGTCGCATATCTTGATGTTTTGGAGGTGGCCCGGCTCGGGTATATTCGGGAATGCCTGTATACTTTCAGAAAACGAGCGCGCACGAATTCTGTGTAATTTCCCGTGCAGCTCGAATTCACCAGAAGAATGAAGTCGGAAAAAGAACAGTAAAAGAATTCTCCATCTGCATCTATCCTATCCATTTTGGTAATATTTTTCCCCATGTAATTTTCCCTGGGGCTTCCTGCCTAATTGACACAATAAACACTCTGCTGCAGCCTTCTAACTCACTTGCCGCAGACTTCCCGCTGACCTCCCCCTGACTTGCCGCTGACTTGCCGCAGACTTCGCGGTGACTTCCCGCTGACTTGCCGCTGACTTGCTGCATACCATAGGAACCTTGCCGCAGATCTGTGGCTGATCTGCGGCAACCCCTTCTTGATGAATATTCATTATTAAAAGGCTGCAGCAAGTCTGCAGCAGGTTTGCAACAGGTCTGCAGCAGACTCTTTCTGATGAACATTCATCATTAAAAGGCTGCAGCAGACTCTCCAGCGAAGCTCACTGGCCTGAAAAAGTATGCGGCAAGGTTCAGGCAAGTTTGCGGCAAGAGCTAATTTGCATGTGAAAATGATGCCTGTCTGCGGCAGGTCTGCGGCAGGTCTGCGGCAAGGTTCCCACAGCAGTCTGCGGCAGGCCAATTTCTTTCCTATGGGATTGTATTCATCCGAGTATCATGCCCCCATACACACACACACACACACACACACACACACACACACACACACACACACACACACACACACACACACACACACACACACACACCTCATACCATGGCACAAACTTCCGTATAGGACATTCACGACAAACTTTGTTCCACGTCCGGACGTCTGTCGATTTGAGTCGTAGACGATGGTCGTGACGTTTCTGGTAGAAGACACGGCATCCGGCTTGGTCGACCCTGTAGCGTGCAGTACTCTTGGAGACGATGACCAAGACGGACCATTGTATACATTTACATATGCTGAACCGCGCAGGTCGAAATCATTGAAAAGAACCTGAATGGTAGTATCAGACGGGCTTCGTACATACCAGTAGCACCGATAGAAGGCTCCGTCGAGATTAGAATAGTGGGGTGTTGTCAATGTCAGACTGCGAACAGAGCTGTCCAGTACAATACTGCCGCCGCATGACGACACCACATCGGTTGATTCCCAAATCTGAGCGTCTGTGTGAAATATGGGAAGGCAAATGTGAATCAGTACAATCAGATTTAATACCTCGATTATGTTGTCCAACAGAAATGTTTATTCACAGTTATTAGTAATGCATGTATATTACCGAATATGTTTACAGCAAGATGTAATTACCCAGGGACACATTGATTATCAAATTATTGTGACACACTTTGATTCAGGTTGTTTCTGGTCAGCAATAGTTTTTGTTTTTTAAGTCTTGATATGACTATAGTGATGAAGAATTTGTTGCGGTAGTCTTATTTGGGTAAATCTGGCAGGAAAATACTTCTTGTCGGCATAAATTCAATCGGAAGCTGAAATTAGTTAATGGAATTGACTTTTCGGTGAATAATTCGAACTTATCTAAATTTTAGAGCTTAATTGTATTGTCAAATTTGTGCTTTCATTGTAATTCTGTGATCATGTAAGATTTTTAAGATCTGTACATTAAAATATCCCTACCCAATTTGAAAATATGGAATTGTGTCAATTGACATATTTCGCAAGTATTTCCCTTAAATGTATGAGAATTTTTCCTGCGTGGTCAGACCACCATTATGCTTGAGATTTGTTACGCTCTTTTCATATTTCTTACATTCGTAATCGATTACCATAATGTGCTAAACAGTTTTTCATAATAATGTTGGTGGATTTCAAACGGAATCATTGTTCGTTCAACGTACCTGAAATACTGACATCAGCAAGAAATCCACGTCCGTTTGTACCACTATTGTAGTCAAGAAGCCACAACGTCAGTGCTTCGCGGGATGAAACCAATGGTGACATATCTACATCTACGTTACCTATAAGTGACAAAACACCATAGCTCCCCCAGTTGGTAGATGATTGATGGTCATAGACAACAACATCTTCCCGAGTACTCCACGTACTGAATACTGTGGTATGTACGTCTCTCAGAGTCAGTCGAACCTGCTTCTTTGAACACTTGAACGAATTGGTATACGCCACCAACAGCGAATATTAACGCTGCAAGATTCGTGGCTGATTACACGTTCTATGCAGACAACATTTAAGCTTAATTCAGTCAACGTACAGTAAACGATTTTAACGACTTCAATTACACCATGCAAGCAGCATGTTACAAATACTCTTCCCTTGATATCTGTCGACTTTCTGCTCAATTTATGTAACTCCTCGCATCTCTTTATGCCCGTCATTTTCTTACCTTGTCATAAACCTACCCTTTTGGTAGATGAGGGGTGTTCATATATAAAGATCGTTATTGTCATTCGAACTTTTTTGCCCGCATAGCCGTTTATATGACACTGGACCCCGAATGATCGACTTGTACATCTCATTTATGAACATATTTGACGTGTCATCAATATAAGCCCCGAAAAATTGCATCTCATTCATACACTCACTTATTTATCTATTCATGTTTTTATCTAAATTTATATACATTTATTCATTTCTTTCTTTGTTTATTGGCATACGTTATTATTTATTTTACACAAGTTTGACCATGCATAATAAACCAGCAAGTCACAAAACATATTTGTTTATTTGTTAGTTTCTATGAGATTCTGATGGAAGAAATCCTTTGCTATAATGAAATATAACTTTCAAAATTGCATATTGATTTGATTTTGTTTTATTCATCGTATTTCTTTAAAGTGCAAGAATTAATAATAAAAAAATAATAAAACGAACATTTACTGAAATATTTCAATCGCCTCCTGATCCCCCATTACACACCAAGAATACATGCTATAAAATTGTACGACCAATGCATCATCACATTTACCTGGCAACATACATAAATTAGATTACATTTGTTTAACTTAGTTCAACTGATTGCAAAATGAATATAATGAGAACGACATTTTGTCCCAAGCAACCAATCTCCGTATATAGCGTTAACAACAAACTTCGCTCCACGTCCGGACGTCTGCCTATCTGAATAGTACTTAACTGTTTGGCAAGGTCGACCCTCTGTGTGTTGTATACGGCCTAGATGACGTAGATGGGCCGTTGAATACTTGTACGTATGCTGAACCGCGTAAATCGAAATCAGTGAAACGAACCTGGATGGTAGTACCAGACGGGCTCCTTACATACCAGTAGCAGTAATAGTAGGCTCCGTCGAGATTAGGATAGTGGGGTGTTGTCAATGTAAGACTGTGAGTAGAGGTGTCCAATACAATACTCCCGCCGCACGAAGACACCACATCGGTTGGTTCCCAAATCTGAGCGTCTGTATGAAATATGAGGAGGCATATGCGAATTAGCGTCATTCTAACTTTCTTCTACTAATATATTAACCGTAACATTCAATACGTCGATTATGTCGGCCGACAGAAATATAAACGTTGTTTAACAGTTACAACTTTAATTGGTGTAACATTACTAAATATGTATACAACAAGAGCTACGCAGGGACATCAGGTTACTTTGACACACTTGGAACCTGCTTGTTTCTTGTTACCAATACCATCTAAAAAAATTAAAAATCTTGATACGACTATATAGTGAAGACGAATTTGTTGCGGTAGGCTTATTTGAGTAACTTTTTACAATACTTCCTATAGGCATAAATATTTCCAATCAGAAGCTGAAATTGGTGAATGCATTTAAGTTTTCATTGAATTATTCGAACTAATTAAGCTGTTAGAGCTTAATACCATTGTCAATGTTGTGGATCCATTGTAATTATGTGATCATGAAGAATTTTCTGATTGAAGACCTGATTGGAAAATACTGCCACTCAATAAGAAAATGAAAAGCTTATTTCCAAAAGGGGCTAAGTCCACTTTAGTAACTTTGGAGCAAAAAGGCATTTCTTTGTCCGATATTGTACACGCTGCAAATTTCATACTACAGCTGGATAGGTGGGAGGTAAATGTGTTGATGTTAATAACTCATTTTGGGTGCAAAATGGATTTAGCGCCTTTTGGAAATAAGGTCTTCAAATAGAGAAAAGAATTTCTGAAGTGATATATTTTGCAAGTATCCATCTAATGTTATGTCTACAGTTTGTTATGCTCTTGTTCATATTCCTTACATAAGTTATATAGTTATAATAATGTACTGAATCAGCTGAATCAAACTTTAATAGTGTTCGTTCACCTTACCTGAACTGCTGACATCAGCAAGAAATCCACGTCCCTTAGTACCATAGGTATTGTCATAAAGCTGCAACGTCAATGCTCCACGTGATGACACCAATGGCGACATATCTGCATCTATATTGCCTTCAAGCCACGAGACACGGTAGCTGCTAGAGGTAGATGATGGATGGTCAAAGATTTGAACATATTCAAGGCTTACTGTGAGTATGTCCCTCCAAGTCAAACATACTATCCA
>JZLH01S0156153.1:17005-39085 GCA_001188425.1 Eucidaris tribuloides
AGCGAGGGTATTAGGGTTTATGGGTGCCTGGTTTTTTTTTTGGGGTGGGGTGGTGGTGAAGAGGGGGAGGGGAAATGATGGACTGAAAATTGAAAACAGATTCTAGTGATGCCATAATCTTCTCTTCGCAAACAAGAAGATTACAAATTTGTATTAAAAAAAAAATAGGGAATTCTATATCATTAAATCTGTTGTCCAAATAAATGAGAAGTAAAATAATGTTTCGAGTTCCTGTCAAAGAATGAGCAGGAGCCAATAATAATCATTTGATTTCTAGCATAATTCATTGTTTTTGTTTTTTATTATTCTTCGTTTGGAAATACAAGGAAACTGGTAATGTGTCATGTAAGATATCTTTCCATCCTGTATGACACACATTATGTTTAAATAGATTAAAACAAACAAACAAACAAACAAACTCTAGCTGATGCCTTTGGGCAATACTTTGAACCTGAAAGGAGTTAAACATTGGGCACTTCACTCAATTGGGGAAAAACAGATTGTTTGGGAAAACTAACTTCATCTACAGTCAATCTATCATCAAACAATCAACACTGTCACTGTCCAAATGCAACATCATCAAAATGATGACCTGTTATTTGCTCAATATCAACAGGCATGTTTCCGGTACCTGACCCTGTGTTCAAAAAGGTCAGAGGTCACACAATAAGGGTCAAATAAATACGCCTTGTCTGTTGTCACTGCATCAATATTACGCAGGCAACATATTAATTTCTAAAGATTGCATTTTGCATAATATATTTTCATGCAATTAAGATGTCTTATTTTGGGAATGGATTACAATTTGCAGAATGTTTAATGTTCATGTACATGTATAATGTCTAGAATAGATTCATGTCATTGTTCCCATTTTCCAAAGTCTTGAAGCACAAGGGCACAATTTCTTGAAAATATTAATGTCTTTTTTTCGGGGGGGGGGGGTTATAATAACTGCATAACATAAATAATATATACTTTATTATCTGTGATAAAACATTGTACTTCCACACCAAAAATATCCAGTTGTTTGGTTCAAACTTTAACTGTTTAGTAAATCATGAATAACATATTTATAAACAAAACCAAAAAAAATCTTTTGAGGCTTGAGAGTAATATTTATAGGCCTACCTCGATGAAACGGAATGCAATGAAACAACGCGTTGTACATTATCATTAACAAATGTCAAAATTTTATTTGGCTGCAATATGTCATAAATATGACATTCATCCAGATGATAGCAATCCTCTACATAATCTTTGCATAAGCAGAACCTGCCATGGCCTCCCATGAAGTGGCACTCCAACAAGAATATTTGTTATTCTAAACCCATCACCATCATAATGTTCACTGCCCAGGGTTCAATTGCAGTCTGGGATTATCAAGTGACACTCCCCACATAGTCTAAGAAGGAGAAATGTTTTGGAGTGTGGTTTAAAGGAAAATGCCAGTACTGTAAGAATTGAACAGCACTGTGATTTTAGGTTTAGCATCCATTAAACAGCATCACTCAAATAAAGTTAGTGAATGATTGGGAACATATTGAAAAATGCCTCACGAACAAATGAGTTGAAATGATAACACAACTATACACTAAGCAGGAGTGGATCTCCAGCTGGGAGATTTGTTATAATTTGTTTACTATAGGGATATCATGCATAAACATAGGAGTATACTTATTTTTTCAGGGGACGTGATATAAATATCCAGCGCCCATAAGAGATCCACACAGCAGGGTTTTGAGTGAGCATACTGGAGTAATGTATGACATTGTTTTTATTTTAGAATGAGTCGAACGTTTGACTACAAATATTATTCAAGAGAATCCTTGGGCATTGTACTAATGATATCTAGAGTAAGTTTCAGGCCCAGTGTGAGGAATACCTACCCGAATCATAGTCCTTTACCTTAAAGCCAAATATGACCGGACTTTTGAAAATGTAGGATACATAATCTGATGGGAATGCTCAAGTGTCTTTGATGAGGTCTTAATAAATAAAGCCCTGAAAAACTGTAGTTCCAAATTGAATATTAAAGCAACAAGTTTAAGGTTTTGGTGAATTTTATTTATTTATTTGAAAGGTTTAAATGCACAAGGTCATATACACCAATAACAGAGTTCTGGATGTCTTTAGTTTGTTATTTTTGTTTATTAATTGATAAAAAATCTCGGGGAGGGGGTGGGACCCAAGATTTTGAACGACTATACTATTTAACTTTAGCTCCAAAAACAAAGGTTATAAAGCGTGCCTTTAAAGCCAAGTTTAGTTTTGGAGATTTTTTGGGTCTTATTTACGAATCGCTTTAATGACCGAAAGTCCTAACCCTGCAATAAATAGATTCTGAATTGTACTTTAGGTTTTTTTTTTTATTAATTAATAAAAATCCGTCTGGGAAACACCCAAAATTTATACATATATGCATCTAAAGGGTTAAAAAGGCGTTAGGTTTACATGTGTTATTAACTATTTGATAAGTAGCGACGCGAGCCTGCTTCAGAGTGAGGTATTGACTCATATAACTTTTTAACCTTTGATGCTATAATGGTAGAATTATAGTCAAAATGTCGGGGGTCCCCCGCACCGAATTTTTCATCTAAATATAATAACAAAAATAACACAGGACAAAAAAAAAAGTTAGTATCGTTTATACCATCATCTGAAAGAGCCGAAGTCTGCTCTTTCAGATGAGGTATAACAGATGTAAACGGTTACAAGCCTTTGAAACCCTTTAGACTGCATATGTAAAAATTTTGGGGTGTTCACGTATTTTTCATTTAAATTAATTTAAGAAAAATAAAGGACATTCGAGTCTATTATTGGTCAAAGGGTTTGCATTTGGGATGAAGCTTTCAAATAACAAAAAATCCTAAATATAAACATTGTGGCTTATAAGAGTATATATGAATTATAAATCTGAATTATACATGATCAGAAAGAGCAGACTCTGACCTATACCTTTATAAGAACATACCATCTAAGAACCTTTAGCAAAGTATAGGAGCTAGAAACTACTCGGTTTTAGTGGAATTATAGTGACAGTTATACTTTTGATTGGAATGATTCTTTCCTTGAGACAGCTAAAATTGCTAGTAATCAGCTATTCTAAGAATTATTATTACTAGTCTCAGTTCCAGACCATGCAATTTTTCTCTCCCAAGCAAAAATGCTGTGCAAAGCACCAGCAGCCTGTGACATCTCACCACACTAGTCTAGTTCAAGGCAGTTAATTGACAACAGTTATTTCCTTAGAACAGGATAGGTTCATTTAAGTCTCTGGAAGCCAGACTACCTGATTATATCACTTAGACCATTTCATGTTACCTCTGACTACTACATTTATTATCTTGTGTATTATATGACATTTTGCTGTCATACCATAGTAAGGAGGACAGCTCAGTCACTAAAAGGGATACAGCCACTCTCAATCACATGCTGGTACTCCACAGAGAGTTGGCTGAAATTTTGAGACAATAATAAGAGCTAATTATTTGTTAGTTTCTGCAAGAATACAATTCACGTAACCATTGTACCTTCTGTGACATCATACCACACAAACCGCAAAGCTCTGCAATCACAAATTCACAACTACCATGACATGGTTCAAGGCCAAGGGTAGGCTGAACTGCATTGTATTGTGCAATCTCTAGAAAAACAAAATGCAGAATTTTTACAATAAATTAAGCAAGTTTCCCCAAATTAGAGATCAGAAGGAAGTTTACAGTGGAGGTGGATTTGTCCCATATACTTCAAGAGAAACTCAAAACTTGGTAAACAAGAAAAGACATGTTTATGTTTTTAAACAACTTGTCTCTAATTTCAAGTGTTGGAGGTGGGTGGAGCCATCCTTACACAAAATATATCTCTGTTTGGAATCGTTGTTGTTTTCTAATACTGTACCAGCAAATCTAACAGTACTAAATGTAGATGCTCCTGAACATATTTTGCACTAATAATAATAATAATCCATATTTTATTTGAAATAGACAGACATCACAAATAGAAATCTTCCGAAATTTCTGAAAATTCATTGTGCTCAATTGATCGTGGGCCACTGAGCAGCGCCAGATCGACGTTGCCCTATCCCTAAAAATCGTTGAACGCCAAACAGGGTAGCAGCAACTCCCATCTTTTAACGTCTTTTAGGAGTGTAACTGCGAAAGCCAGACAGCTAATATTGACCCAAGTCTTTTATTGGACTGGACTCCTGCATCCTAATCTTTATTATATTGAGTGTAAGGAATTCATGGCCTCCTACAGGAGAGTTTTAAAACCTCATCACCTAGCTACAATGCTTATTGATAACCCATTCGCTTAGATTGGTAACATACTGTAATTACTAATGGCACAATCAATTTTAAGATGATGATATTTGTGACTTTGTGTGACATTTCACATAATAGCAATATTCTTTCATGAAATGCCTGGGTGTGTGTTGAGAGATGTGGTGTACTTACTTATCAAAGGATCATATTTTCCTGGTAAATTTATTTACTATAGAATTATATTATATATTCCATCCAATTCAAAATTTTCAGATGTTAGATCAGAGCAGTCTAAATATGAAACTACCAGGTTATGCACGAGGTCAACATATGGTTGGGTTAAAGTGATAGGCTAACATTGTGGAGCTTCAATTTCAAAAATTGTCAAACTTTGATATCTGAGCTACATAGTAGTGTTCAAATGAACAAATAAACACCCTAGAATACAAAAGTTGGAAAGTTACACTGCCAATGGCAAGTTATACATGAATAAACAATAAACTCGGGTGAGTTTTATTAACCTAGGTGTACAGAGAGTATAGTCTATGGGAGAAAATGGGCAAGTGAATCTGGCCAACTTACGATTTTCTACTTTTTTACAGCACTAAATAATCATTTTGAAATACAATTTTGTCAGGGCTTCATTTTTAGACCTCATCAAAGACACTGGTAGGCATGGGAATTGACAGTCGCTGCAGATTTTTTTAACTGTGGAGTGTGGTAAATGTTAGCCAATACCTTTAAATATATCAAGAACCATGGAGCATACAAGAATAGTGTACAGAAGGTGACAACTACTGTATTTTCATAAGATCAACACCACTACGGAAAGGGGGTGAGGCACAATATTTTGAGAGTTCATAATACAAGTGTAGCCCAAACACTTGTTGAGAACATAAGATGCAGTCTATACTCTGTATAGTTATACAATGCACGGTGTGCATACATGTAAATCCATGATACAATTACAAACTCATTTATACTACTCTACAAATATCCTTCAAAATCTACCCAAATCAAGACTTACATCTCCATTACTTGTTGGAAACGGTTACTATGGTTACTATGGTATCCCATTCCAATCCCATTTGAGTGGATTGAGCCATTTCTTCATCTGACAGGTGTCGCCTCATACATCTCAATTTCTGTTCCCAGTCCACAACAAAAACCCTGGGAAGAAAACCCAAATGAAGTCCGGACAGTGAAGAAAGATGAATGTACAACCTAATCAACCCTAAAAGCTCATTCCACACAGGTAAGTGGAACAGATGCTGTGTTATAAGCCTGCATGGAAGCTGTATTCACATGTTGATTGTCTTTCAGATCACAAAGGGTAAAAGACAGATATTTCTTACTGATGACAGCAAAACAAGACAGATATTTATCACTGACGACAGCATTTCTGGTTAGCCACCATGTAGAAAATCAAGATTTATTGTCAATTTTGTTTTCAATCTCAAATTTGGAGGTCTATTTCATCACAGTATCTAATATGAGTAACATCAAAATGCTTTGTCACAGTTGAATATTTAAATGAACATTTTGTACATACTTTATTTGGTGAATAAATGAAATGAAATGAAAAATACATTTTCCTTTTTCAAAGAATTATTTTGAAGCTGTACTTAAAGAGAAATTACGGTAAGTGCAATCTGGGATCCGTACAAAACTGTCTCAAGAACCAAATGATTTAAAATACAAACCAAAGACGGGAATGCATCCGGGCTGGAAGGACTCATTTTGGGATTTGTTCAACTTTTAGGAAACTGAATGCAAAGGCCAGCAGTAGCCTGTTATTAAATCAACTATTGCCACATGTGATAGAAATTGAAACCATAACGGGCCTATGCCTCTCACAGCAATTTCTGATGGAACTTTTCTCAAAAGGAGGGAATATTTGAACAGGAATATTTCACAGTGGAAACCTGGAAACCTGGAACAGTTCACCTGAATCTAGAATCATTAAAATCTGAACAAATGACTACTTCTAATCATGCTATTCCTGTTTAAAAACATTTTTTTTTTAATTAATATAGTTTAAGTTACAAACGAGCCAAGTTAGAATTGTCTTCTTCATACTGTGTACAGCAAAGATACAACATTGTACATGTACATCTATTCACTGCTGAGCATAAGGCATGAACATATAACATTCAAGCTGGATATAAATCAGAATATATTCACCAATGGGATAAACATGAGTATGCACTGATTAACCTGTTAAAGGGTCAATTTAGGATTGCAGCATTCTGTAGCCCCCACGAAGCCACCTGCTATCAGGCAGTGCAGTCAGGATTTGACAAGTGTGGAGGAAGGGGGTATAGGAGAGTATTGCTTTGGAGGAGGGGGCCCAATCACAGTGATTAGTACAGCTTGAGTAAAAGAATCATTTTAGTAAATCAGTCAAACTGGTGTTTCTTCACCTACATGTATTTAATTTATGGAGGTTATTGACAAGAATTGGACAAATGTGGGAGGTACATGCCCCATGCCCCCTATTACACCCCCAGTATTCACATATGGAGCCTCAAAGTGATTTAGTTGGAATGTCTCTGTGTATCTATTTTTCACTTTTTGAATCAAGAGACCTATTTCCAGCTGTAGGTATTCGGCAGACACACAATACACCTACGCGTCTCTGACAATGACGTCCCCAGTCAGCTGAACGGGACATGTGAAGTTCATCTAGAGGGCAGCATACCAGTCGTCGACACACAATATTGATCTTCAATCAAGGACGTAACAAGTTCAAGTGAAAACATTTGGACTGGGAAGTAAATCCGATTCCAGTACCAAAATATGAAGTGAGATAAAGACTCTGAGATCTGCACTACTATAGACAAAATAATACACTGCAACTTCATTCAAAGACAAGTGGTACAACAAAACCTGCTGAAGAAGGCGAACAAGATATCATAGGATGAAGTTCATGAAGTATGTGAGCTTTAACAAATTTTGCAAGCTATTTTCAATGGGTCAACAAGAGTATCAACTCACATAGGGTGCAACTCTATTCTATTTAATCCCGTAGGACATCAAAACTATCAATAATCAAAGGACAATCTCAGAAACAAAGATGAATCCAGCTCTTGATACACCAAATACATAGCCCAAGACAGGCCAACAAATATATGCACATGACCATATATGCACTTGTAAATGATGATACCCATTTAATTAGGGAAATAAACAAAAATCTTATCCGTATTGAGTTTCTTACTACCAGACTCATAATGTAATGCATTCAGAGACATCCATCAGATCCTGTATTGAACAGTCTCAGCCTACCCACCATTTTGCAATGAAAAGGGATGTCACTTTAATGGGCATGGTTTGGGCAGAGATGCCAACCTTCAGTACTTCAAAATCGTACTAAACATGCCTAAAAATCATATTTCCTTAACAAAAGTCGTATTTTGTTATAGACTATATAATTGTTGCAACTCAGACCCAGAACATGCAGAAATATGTTCCCAAACTACTCACCTCAAAATCAAAGGCAAATTGCTCCTTCTCTTCAGTCTTTGACTTTAAAAATACTTCATTTTTTCCTTCTTCAGTGTCCAAACTATTCCTCATCATGTCTTTTTTCTTGCTATTTTTGGTTTGTACAATACCATTTAGGGGCCAACTTGACCGTAACTTCCGACTTGCACTCCCGTTGATAAGTACCATACACACTAACACCAATTTATAAGAATGGGACTGAAGAACTTCCTCCAAACTAACTCTATCAGAAAGAGATCTCAGAAAGAGATCTCAGAAATGCGTGCGTGCTAGCAGCACACACGCACTTGATAGGTCAATGTACAGCATACATGGGGATCACAGAGAGATCATCACACTTTCGCGTGCGCACACTGCAAATACATTACACAATATACAAACTGCATGCACATATGCGTGTAAAGATCATTAGCAAAGATCACATATATGGAAAGCCAACAGGACAAAAACAGGACAATGACAGAAAGTCAGGAAATCATATTTTTGATGGCCAAAATCGTACTGCCGTATTTTGGGTGAAAAAACATAAAAAATACGGCAAAAACGTAATGGTTGGCATCTCTGTTTGGGGGTAGTGGGGCGGGGGAGGGCAAACATCCATCTTCCAAATAATTTCTGTATGACCCCTGGTCCCTAACAATCTCATTGTATTTTGTGTGTACAATGTCTGGAAATAAAAGTAGGGACAGTGATTTTCCGTTTCAAGAAAAGGCCTTTTCCGTTTCCAATAATCTGGAATTCCGTTACAACTTGTATAAAAAATGGAAATTCCATTTTACCATAGACTTTGTATACATGACAAAAAATGACAATTCCATTTAGATAAAATTTGAAACTAATATTTCTTGCTGTTTCTGTGTTTTTGTGTCAACTTTTTCTGATTTTTGTTCTGAGTTTCGTGTTTTTTCCTTTCAAAAAGTACAAATTTGGAGAAAACAGGTTTTCCGTGATTTTCCGTTTCAAATTGTGATTTCCGGAAATTCCATCCGTTTTCCTTTATCGCGGAAAATCACTTTCCCTATAAAAGGTTGGAGTGTTGTTTCTCTCCCTGACCACATCAACTCAACAACAAGCAAATCAGGACAGGGGAGGGGAGGGAGTGGGAGTGGGGGTGCGCCGGTGCGGGGATACTACCCAGACAAGAGGATTGAAATATAGGTCACAGCAGTGATATCTGAGAGTGCGTCGGATGAATGGGTAATTGAAAGACTGATCATTTTTCAGCTTATTCATTTGGAAGGTTATTATAAAAGGCCTATACAAAGTCTGACACTGACATAGCGACATATTATTGGTAAATAAACTTCAAATAATAGGGAGAAGTTCAATCTCCGGTTAAAGGGATCCAGTAGGATTATGAGCACAACACACAAGAAACAAAGAAACAAATGCAGGATTTATCTTTATAGCATTATAATTCACATCTGCACTTTATGACCTTGCATGTTCGCAAACAGCTACTGAAAGATTTATATAGGCCTACATGTATGTACATGACAGGATTTGTTTTTGTAAATTCAGCCTGTTTACCATAGAATGAAATGAAACCAACACAAAATCAAATGCATGTAACATTTGACAAAAATGAAAGCAAACAAAACATGACTATCAGCATAGATACCCCCAACCCCCAACCCCCTCCCCCCCCCCAAAAAAACTATATACGAACGCAAATACCAGTGGTCACAATCTCTCTCTGCGGATGAATATTGCACTCATTAATGTGAATCAAATACTACAAATATAAATAAAACAGTAAGTACATACATGATATTTTTTAACATCTTTAGTGTGCCTACATTTCATGATTATAATTCTTATATTCTCTGCAGTAACATCCAATGCCAGACTTTTTGTCTCGGTCTATGATAATAAGCATGATATTCTTAATCACAAAAACTAGCTAGAACTAATTCAAAGGGATACATTGTCTGTACAATTTGCACAAATTCTACAGTACTACATGTAGTATACAACAAAGTTCCACACACACAGTGCACAAAATATCAAAACCACAAGGAATATCACCCCGTAATTTATCCTCTTCCTTTAACTCTATGAATTATTCATCCAAGCAGATTTACATCTAACTGTAAGACCACAGGGGGCAGATGCCAGAAGCAGTACTTACAGGCACGAAGGCCTAAATATAGCTACTAGGGCACAAAGCCAAAATTGGATCACTAGAAAGCACTCAGAAATTGAAGTTAAAAATAGGTGAAAGGCAGAAAGGGGGCAGAAAAATTAGACCTTCAAAATTTCTAATGCGTACCTTCATCAGAAGAAGAGTCAAATGTGAAATTTTCTACCAAATATGAAAATGGTTCTCCTTTTTGCATACTCTCCCCTTGCCTGCTGTCACCCCATGCAGACATGAACGTGACTGACAACAATCTAGAAGTAAATCATGGATTACTATTTCCAGAAAGAAAAAAACAGTCTTCATCAAGTTAAAGAAGGTATTAGGAAGTCAAGGTTTGCTAATTAATCTGGGGATGAAAGTCTTTGCACAAGACTGGACAAATATGTACACATCCTTGGAGGAAATAACTTGTGATCATGAACACAGAACAAGTCAGAATTGACTGACATTAGTGTGCACACTACTTCTTGACAACCAGATAAGGGAAAACATATCCTTAAGTCATTAGAAATAAATAAAATTGTTAAAAAGAAAGAAAGAAAGAAATTGTAGCTTGAATAGCATGACATATAAAGACAGAGTACGGTTTTGGTAAGTCTGACAAATTTTTCGTCAGTGTGGCATCATCACGGCAAAGATCAGAACAAGTGTGACCCAAACTAGCAAAACCTGACGTTTCACGTTTGTCATCAATTCACATTTTACAGAAAGTGGTTTTAAAGGAGCAAAACACCCACTGAACGCTACACAAAACTGAAACTTAAAATTGTCATAACTTTCATTATAATTGATCACTTTTAATGAATTAAGTATATCAAAATGTAGCTTGTTAGGTGTTTTATCCAATACTGCAATAATTTAAACTTTGACATCTGCCAGCAAGTGGCTAGTTTTGCTAGAATATAGTCATAAAGACCAAACCTACCTAGAATAATTTATAAAGACACAGTGTGATTTTCAAATGATCGACCACTTTTTTTCTCTTTATTTCTTTTTTAAAAAACAAGTGGTGGTTAAGTTTGTGCATATTTAGGGGATATGAAATAATATTGGTCTCAGATGTACAATCCTGTCTTATAAATAAGTTATTATGTTTCGGATCATAATAATCATTACTATCATTATCAATCACCATCATCATTTATCGTCAAATCTATTATCAATATTCAATAATTTACATTGTCAGAAAAGTCATCAACAGCAGAAGGCCGATTATGATAAATATCCATAGTTTAAATTATACTCCATAACTATATTAGATAGCTATCATGTATGTAAGCATAGAAAGGGCTTAAAATCTCTAATGAGTCATATTTGTATGTTTGTAAATACAGCTGCTCAAACACTCCTATCCACTGTCAATCAAGTCTGAAGGCTGATGATGAACGATGACTATGTCAAAATGCACAAAGACCTAGGAAATAGAATAGATTTTCTTTTTAACTTTCCTTTATCGACTAAGCTTTAATATTTAATTTTATAACTGTAGGAACAGTATATCCCTCACAGTATAGTCATACACATAGATGTATCTATACATAGGGTACATGTGATAACAGGCAGGCTGTGTATGTTTGTATGATTATGACGTGTGTGCATATACATGTTTGTGTGCATTAGTGTGTGTGTGTGTGTGTCTGTCTGTATATGAGTGTATATGTCTGTATGTATAACTGTGTGTGTGACTGTTTGTGTCTGTGCGAGTCTGTGTCTGTATAACTGTGTGTGTATGTGTGTGTGTGCGTGAGCGTGTGCGTGTGTGTGTGTATGTGTGTGTGTGTGTGTGTGTGTGTGTGCGTGTGTGTGTGTGTGTGTGTGGCTGGGTGGGTGTGTGTACTTATTGAAATCAATAGTATGCTCATGCTGTCGTATCTGTCCAGTGTCTACTTGTACTGTCAAAAAAGGCAGCAGCAATCCATTTTAGAATGTCCCTAAATGGCTTCCTCAAATCCCACTTACAAACAGCCACTGACAGGATTTGATTGGAGGAACCTGGGAAGGGTTCATTTAAAGGGATATATATCATAATCAAAGTCAATCTAAATCAGTGACTTTCACCACTCATCATAGCTTTGCATGAAGCCCATCAATATGACTATTGTCATCTCGGGCCAATTCAGAAATTGCTTGAGCCTTGATGCCAGCCATTGCCAGTCATTCATGCCATAGCTACTAAGCTGAATATTTCATGGTGGTTTTATTTTTAGTTGAAATTGGACTTTGAAATAACTGCAAATATTTTCACTGCCTATGAAGGCCATACCAAGTGAATAAAATCATGATAGAGTTATTAAATAAAATCTCATACATAATGCATCTTTAAATCCCTTTTGGACATCAGGCTTTTTTTTGTCCAGAAACCCAGTACATCGCACAGGCATAGATGACTGGCTTCCACAGAGGTGACCTTGCCAAACATACGACCTCCAGGAATAGGAATAATATAACAAACATTGATACGTAAACATAGATGTAAGAAAGGTAATAAACTAAAGTGCATATGAGGTAAATCTGATATTATGACAGCTTTCCTTGGCAAACACGTTTTCTAACATACACTAGAACGCACATTTCATGTAAGAGATAAATTGGGAGATGACTGTTTCCTGTTGTTTGTTTTCTTTCTAAGGTCACAGGCTCACAACAACATGTGGAGCATGCAGTATACCCTCGCTTTGACACATTAGTTTCCTAAACCCCATTCAGACAGAGCATTCACCCTATCGCTGAAATGGCTCTCATGCATCATAAATTTCCAATTAAGGTGAAAGGCATCCAGAAAGAATATTACATGGTGAGCCTTCTCCAAAACTATAGAGCTATCTACATGTAGCTAGATAACATTAGTCGACTGCATGACTGCATCTATTCAAACATCCTAGTTCGTGGGGTTTTCAGATAAACATTTTCGCTGATCTGAAGCAAACATAATGTCTATCTATATATTTGTTCAGAAAAATTGCACACAAAAAATATTTGCATAATTATCAGTCATCAGAAGAATGTAATATGGATATTTTATACATATATTTGCAAAAAAAGAATGAGGGAATATTTGTCAGTTTATCACAATTTAACAAGCATGATTAGTGGTTTACACATAACACATGTAATAACATGTGCTCATGAGAAGGAAGTGTCTCAAGATAGGTTGAAGGTTATTGGATAATCAACCAGTATTTGAGGTAGATCAACCTTTTTGAAAATACATGTAAGTGAAATATGGCTGTACTATATGAAACACGTAATGTTGACAGGGTGTAGCCGAAGCATGTAGGCCTACATGTAGATCCTCCAATTTGAATGTGACAAGTTGTTAGTTGCTAATCTTGTGAAGTGATTCATAATGATACATCATGTAAAATTTAATATCTCACACTTGACACAATGCATGATCACATTTATACATCTTTCCAATTTTGAAATAGTTTGACTTGATAGCTACTTGAACTCAAACATGGAGCTTGATGCTAAAGATTTGAAGAAGTGCCACAGACTAACTTGTCTTCTCAAAATAGGTTTGAATGCGACATACGCTATGGTGACAATTGCTCCGGCGCCGAATTCCAATGTTGAACCCGACACTATCCCAAAACCTAATCCTCATTTAAACCTCAACCAAAACCCCAATGAATTTACTCTATTTTGTTTTTCAAGATATATTATGTTCTGAGTATATTGTCCTCGGAGCATACGTGGTGTTACCAAATGTTCATATGACCAATAAGGAATTCTACAGAACAAGTACATATGAATTTCTACTCCTGCTATAAAAGACAAGTGAGGAATACTCTGTTCAATCTCTGTAATGACTGCTCTAGAATCATGCAAGATGGATATAGGTCATTCATTTTATAAGACTTAGTTTGAGGTCCGTCAGGAAAACCTTCTCCATTTATTTCAAGTCAGTGAAGACGGTGCATGACCTGGGTACATGGCCTAGGACCAGCGGGTGAATTGTGATTGCCAATTTCCTGACTTGAATACTAGCATACCCTTATCAGGCAGGACCTGGGTTTCCATGTTAATTGAACCAGGAGGTTCGCTATTACTCCACCGTAAGCAGAGAATGGTGTGTGGTATGACGGAGGTGTGTGCATTGACCTAGTTATTATGCAGAAACACAAGCTAATTTAACACCAAACAGCAGTGGCGGATTGGGAGGGGAGGGGAGGGGGAAGAGTACAGGGAACTCCCCTCTTTGAGGAAAAAAGTGTAATGTGCCATCATCCCTCCCAGCCGCCACCCCCCCCCCTTCCAGCCACCCCCTCCCACCCCCATCCCCAGACAAAAACAGATATTCCACAGAGTTCCAGTGTCATTAAAACAAAAGCCCATAGATTTGCCTGTAATATTCTGAGAATGTGGTACAAAAGGGCTACTGTACATGTATACACCAATATTTTCGCGTAGAGATATTTTTGCGGTTCTGGACTAAATTTCAAAATTCGCGAGTGCTAATTTTGGCAATTTTATTGTTGATTTCATTAGTGTAAATAGACATGAAACAAAGTAGAAATTTTCGCAATTACTGACTCGCGAAATTCGCGAAAATAAAACCACCGCGAAAATTACCACGTATACAGTATCTAAAAATAACAAAACCATGTTACCAATATGCACACATGTATACTTCTGTTTATTTTTGGAAACACTTGATATTTAAATGTACATGCTCATTAGAAAACAAGACAAACATCAAACATTTTTTAAGTATCTTGAGAACATCCTGAAAAGACAGACAAATGAACACTTATGGGCAACAGGAAAGTTATCTTTTTTTTCCACAATTTTGAATAAAATGATCTAAATATTTTGAATAAAAGACAGGATACAGCTGGCAGGATGCAAGCTGTTTGGAGAATTTAGTTCCTATCACTCACCCTAAAATAGAGTTATGGCCCACCACCCTAACTAGTTAATCCATTGAGCCAAGGGGTTGACATGGGTTCTCCTTGGGTTAGGATTGGAGGGGATTCCCTGAAGGTCATTAAAAGGGGAACTCCCTCAGGATGTCTGGCTAGGAACATGAGGGCATGCTGGTAATGTGGCATTATTACACCACTGAGGCAATGTTGACATAACGGTTTGGGTTTCAAGGGAGGCTTTACTCCTCTGAATGGCAGGCCTGGGCCTTGGCAGCTGCCCCATACAGCCTTGTGAAATCTTGTTTCATTCTCACAAAAACTCTCTCACTCTCTCAGCTATATTTGCAATGTCAACAAAGGCTGGGTGTTTAATACTGGTGAACAAACATTTACATATCAGGTTCTAGTCTTCATTCAATGCCAGATCCCCCTGCCCACCCTATCCACCACCCCGTCCCCAAACCCTCCCCATCCCCAGAAAGGCTAGCCACTTGGCCTGTAGTGTAGATGTACCACAAATGGTGCAATTTTTTAATGCTCGTGTGCTCACAGGTCCATAATTGCATTGAAAATCACACAAATACAATATTGTACACATACATCTCATTTGCACTCCTTTCTCTCGAGGTAGGCCCCATACATAGTATCTCTATAAAAAAAAAAAAAATGCTCTGAACAGGTGTCTTTGACAATGATAAAAAAAATACTGGAAGACAGTCTAGACAAATGATGGATATTACTACGCATCTAGTCCTTAAAGGTTTAATGTCAAGACAGAGTTGAATAGTGCCCACTTTTGACCAAACTGATACAAAATAGTAGTACCAAAGTTTCCCATAGTGCAACATCATCACCTTAGTTATGAGAAAAGTCACAGCATTAGTTTTCATCTTGTGTAGTATTCATTGTGGCAATGCCAAAATCATATAAGCCTGTGCATGTATAATATTTCAAAAGATATTTGTTATCTTCTCTGTAGTTCAACTCCTCCTTCAAATGTGAGGGATGTTGCAATACATCTTATCCTCAACATATGAGGAGAGAAGAGTTTCTACCCAAGGAGTGGCAGCAGTCTCCATTTCATGCCTAGACAAGTCAGCCCAGGACTAGACCTGGCCTTGGCCCAAGGTTCATGGGATGTTGAAGGTCGGGTTCACTCCTTGGGTTCACTTGTAGAAATTTTCTCCCCATGGACGTCGAGGAATTTGGAAACTACTGCACTTGTGCAGTTGTGCAGTTGTGCTGTACCAAGGAGTCAAGGACCAAAATACCCCCCACTACAACCAAATAAAGCTTTGAAGATCACCATGGAAACGGGACAAACTATTTAACAGTCTAATCCAATAATAAAGCAATTTTTATGTTGAGTTTTACACAAGTAATTCTGGATTACTACCAACTTTGACAGAAGGATTAGTTGCAGGAATTTATTGACATTTATTTGAACTCAAGCATTCCCAATGGACGTCTGGGAATGTTGGGTGATTTCCTTCTCAAAATTGGTTTCTGGCATTAATAAGTCAAAGTCAAATATTGTGAGCTTTTCAAAACAGTCAAAAATTGACCTTCAGTACCAATGTTGTTGATTTGTTGGATGAATATTGTTCATATGAGGTTTTGGAGCAATTTTTGGTGGTGGAAAATTGGTTTGTTAAACACTGCAAACATCATGATGCACATTCTCTTTTAATTTCCTATAATTTTCTTCCAGTCAGTACACTGGATTATGCCCCTACATCAGTGTGTCTCACACTGACTATTCATGAATACAACCATGTAATGTGAAATTGCTTAAATTAGGTTTGACATCCATTAATGGTTATGAATAATTTCACTGTTGGGTGGCCCGATGCCATTAAACGACACCCTAAATGTATTCCACCAGAACCTATATTGTCTTGAATAATTCTGACACTGCACATTGCAATTCTAGAAGTTCATGTTTTTTTGTTTGTTTTTTTGGTAAGTCATCAAGACTGTTTATGACAGAGAGTGTTTTAAACACAATTTCTTATGACAGTCCATTTGAATAGAATTATGAATTTTACTGTATTCTCTGATGCAGTTATTTGTAACACTGCATTTGTATGTACCTATTTTTGGTTGGAACAAATCTGAGCAAAAAGGGTTAAGTGTGCAAATAAAAATACAGCCTTCAATTGCTAATTATTAAAGGATTTGCTGCACACAAAGTATGCAATTTTGAATGATGGGATTCCTAAAACTATACACTGCTTTTAATATCAAAGTGTTTTGAAACTTGCAGTGTTTATACAAAACCAATATGTGAAGTTGCCGAACGAATATGAATTCATTTGTGGAGGAAAGGGGGAGGGGGTGTTACAAGTGTCAGCGAAAATTGGAGATCAGTAATTACCTAGAAATGTGTGAAAAAACAATTGCCATTCAGTGTATGTTCTATGGTAAGAATTTCTGTCCCTAGGAGAAAATAATTCAAATCTATATGGTCACTATAATTCCACTAAAATTGGGTTTTTAAATCGTAAACTTTACCGCAGGTTCTTGGATGGTATTTTATTCTATATACCAGTATATTTACGCAATGTTAATTTTTAGGCATGCAAAAGAGATGCTCTACAATTAAAAAACTGTAAAACAAAGCATAGATACTATAATATCTATGAACAAAGACTGATGTCTTACTGACACCTGTTACACAAGTTTTATGCCATGTCACTGGGATACTTACGCTTTGAAGCATGGATCGCCTGACATCAGAGACATTCCAATGTTAACCTAAAGTAAACATAGAAGAAACACACACAAATATAGAAACAAATGGTTAAAAACTAGGTGAAATAAAAATTAGAGATATGAGCTGTGAACAGGGTTAATTTATAATGGGTGCTAAATCATGAGAAAATGTTATCACAGATGCAAAAATTCTTGCACGGGAGCTAGAGCCTGCCACCATAAATTTCCAATGAGGGCATAAATTTTGTGAGATAATGGAAAAATATGGTCATAAATTTGAGATTTATGGATCATGCATTGCCAGTTTATTTCCTGATGTTGTAGTATTATGATGTTGTGAAATTATAAAACCGGGGTGGAAGTATGATTTATTGATTACTTGTAACACATACCATGACTGGCTGTTTACTCTCTTTTCCTTCTATTTTTTTTTCACTTTTACCATTCATCATTTCCAAGTTACAACCTGCATGGACATAGTCACCCCCATACCATATCATTGACACTAAGACGTGGAATTAAAATGTCTGTTTCTCTATTTTGTTTCTCTTTGTCCTGTACTTTGTCTCTGTAATCCATCTGAAGAAAGAAGGAAGAATAAGATCAAGAACAAGAACAAGGAAAAGAGAAGAAAGAAGAAGAAGAAAAAGAAGAAGAAGGAAAGAAGTAGAAAGAAGAAAAAGAANAAANAAGAAGAAGGAGAAGAAGAAGAAGAAGAAGAAGAAGAAGAAGAAGAAGAAGAAGAAGAAGAATGGGGGAAGAAGAGGGAGGAGGAGGAGGAGGGGAAAGAAGAAGAGACAACAGTGACAATAATGAGAATGATGATGTTATTGATGTATGTTCATCTATTTGTAGGAAAATTTATGTTTCTTTTTGTTTTGTCAGTTACAAACTAAACAGAATGTTAATGTACCAATGGTTTTATACAAACAGCTACTGGAAGTTTCAGAAAATATCATATCAGGATATCATTATTTGTTTTCACATTAGAAGCTGATTGCCAATGTTGACATTGATAATACAAAGTTGCATGCATGTGTGCAGTCCTTTTATATTTGCTTTACCTTACAAATGATGCATTATATTGGTTTACATGTAAGTGACATGAGACTTGGGCCTTGGGCCTTTTTCTTGCCTCAGAGAACCTATTTGCTGACAACTACACATCCTAAAACCCCATTAATCACACAAAACAAATGAAGTACACAAGTAGCAAGGATCTTACATCTAATTAAGTGAAAATGTCATTTATTCTATTATTTATTTTTTTGATTTATTTTTATTTATTTTTCATTGATTTATTTGTTTTATTTTATGAAAAGGACTCCTTACAAATGGCCGCAAATATAAACAAAATATGCATCTTTTGGTCTGCTGAGGGCATAGATTTATCCAACAACTTATTTACAGTTCCCTCCATCCCATCCCCTCCCCTTCCTCACTAGCTTTTGGACAATGGCATTGTGGGTGTGGGCTTGCTCCCTCACGTCCATTAAAGCCTCTGAGCAGTAGTTGTTATACTCTGTGCCCGCTCCTAAAAAATGAGACTCTAATTATAATGCTAACGCTGCGCGCACCGAGAGATGCCGTCACCCATTAACGCCTTTTCTAGTCTTGCACCTGAACGAACCCAAATAATTATTATATGCAGGACAGACTCGGAGCCTCATACTGCGACCGATCATGAATATTCATTAATATACTCGGTTTGTTTGCCCAATCCCGTTACGACCGTTTTTCAAATCGCACGTACGTGAATATACGTTAGGGCCTTACTATTTGAAAATGCAGCTATTCCCGTAACACTAGAAGAATTTGACTAAACTAGCTCATTTTAGTCATTGCAGAATACACTCGTAATTCAAAATGTAACGATCTAAAGTCGAAGCTAGATAGTCACAGGTTGATAACACAGTTGGTGAAATCTATTCACCTACTGTAAACATGGACGCGTCCATCGTCTAGTGCATAGCATATGTACTGCGTGCAGTGTGCGGAGATATCTCTACGTGTGTACTATGCGAATGAATCGTGAAAGTCTGATTCTGATTGGCTGCAACCGTTTGGTTGCAAATTTTGACTGCGAAACAAAGGTTAAAATAAGAAATTCGATGCAGAATATCAAAGGCCTCGGGGCTGCGCCCCTCGCGCGCTTTGTCACTGGGGTTAGCGCGGTTAGTCTCGTTCCAGACGCTAGTGGGGTATTGCACTGACGGTTGAAATCATTCAGCCCCGAGGCCTTGATCAAAGGCTACTTCCTCACTACTCACTCCTCCTCACTACTCACCCTCCCCCTATCCCCACCACACCCCCTCCCCATTCCCACATCCACCTACATGTATGATCTTCCCTTTCTTTTCCCATTGTTGGTACATGCATGAAAGCTTATGACGGGCATCACATGCACGTTGAAATCACAACCATAATTCAATCTAACAAGTTCCCATGCCTTGTTGTCAATAGGTAATCTATCAATGTCGGCCATGATGTGAATTGATTCATGGGATACCATATCCCAAACCTCTCAACACTGTACAAGGTTCATTGCTTACAATTCCATGGTGATGGAACAAAATGAAATTGTTTTCCACAGCAATGGGGTACTGGTGATGGTCTACGGTTTATAGCTGTCATAAAAACCTTGCGCATACAGTACATGTACAAAGTACATTACAACAAACAGTTAACCAAACTTTGTAATATTATGTACAGCCAGTCAACCAGGCAGCATTTACACTTACTTTGCATACATGTACTACCGGTAAGAGGATGTATAATGTATTCATTGCACATTACGGCTGTTTATCTGTAATAAATAGGTAATTGATAGCTTTATCTTTAAAAGTGCTGACTTCATCCTGTGAGCATTCAGTTGTAAGTATGTACATCTTCAAAGATCTGTCTTTGTATTTAAAGCATATCATGTTTGTTTGTGCAAGCACATGCACACATGTGTGCATATCATATGCAGAGTCTAATTCATTCAGCTTAGAATTTTATTTTTAATTACTTTGATAGGTTTGTTTAGCCACAAAATCTTTGATCGTTACTTAAAAGGACTGATTTAAATATCATGATTGTGCTTTTGGACCCAAATGAGCTAAACTATACAATATCATATAGGCTACACTGGGTAGAGAAAAGAGAGTATACTGTCAAAGTATAATGGAAAGAATGCAGGGTAGGAATTAATTTCTATTTTCTAAGAGCAATTTTTATTAGAGTCTTGAGGCTAGTTTTTAATTTTGGGGGGATATTTTTCTACCACTGGGTACTTTTTCGTTGCATATCAGAATTTGAAGACTGCAATGAAAGATTGCTGATGTTTTAGCCTGTGCTTCATTCATAAAAGCAACCATGTAACTCATTTTTGTTTCAATGCCATAATAAAACAAAAATGTGAAGTTTTTGTAGCAAATCTGAGGGCAATTCTGAAGGAAATGGTTGCCCCAAAGAATTGGATTTGGGGGATTTTAGGGGGCGATTTAGGCTTTGCCAAGGGCTAAATCGCCTGTCGCCCTGGGTTATTTCCTACGCTGAAAGAAAGTCTTGAATCTGTTTGCAAGGAGAAGAAACAAGCATTCAGTTATCCATACTTAAAGGATAGTGACATGATTGGGAACACTTGAAAATGCCTCAAGAACCAAATGACTTGAAATATGTACCAACTATAAACTAGCAGGAGTGGATCTCCCACCTGGGAGGATTTGTCTGTAATTTGTTTAATTAAGGAGAATCAAGCAGAAACATAAGAGTATTTTAATTATTTTCCAGGTACGATAAAAATAAGCCCCATAGAGAGCCTCACCGCAGGTTTCCGTGCTATGAGTGATGTTGACATTGTTTATTTTAGAACGAGTCAACGTTTGACTACAAGATTTTCACAGGAGAATCCTTGCATATTTTTATCTAGAGTAGTTTCAGCCCAAGTTGAGGACTACCCCAATCATGTTATTTACCTTTAATTTAAGTATGACCCTGACAGAAAAGGAACAGTATTTTCTTTTAACACAACAAAGAGATGGCTGACCATGCAATTTGTACAACAGAAACCATAAACGGTACTTGATTCTGATGTTATTGTGTCACAATAAGAGAACTTTTTCCAATCATGTCATGTCCCTTTAAAGTTACACTACATGACATGACAAATTTCTAGTCAATGTGTTCATTCCACAAAGTTCATGCTTCCTAATAAACCATATTCCAAGAAAGACGGTGACGTGACATCTCATAGGCCTACATGTAATATACTTCCAGGACATCATAGCAACAAACTGTCCTATATCACAGTCTACCAACTACTAACAAGTTGCAACTTGTCCGTCATCTGCCTTCTTTCAATAATTCATATTTTATTTTTTTCAAAATGAGAGGACACTGCCTCTAAGATGTGATCCGACACCCTGTGTAATAATTTACAGTTGATAGAATTATTACTGGTGGCATAGTTTTTGGCAGGAGTGCCAAGGGGTTGTGTGTTCATGGCCTTACCACAGACCTCCTTGCATTATAAACATCCTGTCATTCACTGAGTGTGAACAATATTTTGACTGAAGGATTCACCCCTTGACTTTATCACTAC
>JZLH01S0156166.1:18696-37582 GCA_001188425.1 Eucidaris tribuloides
TATCTTTTACCAGAAATTCAGGGAACACTGCTCGCGTCTTACGGGCACGTTGTGTGGTGTGTGTGGCGGGGGGATCTTTAAAGAATTTCTGTTTCATATACTGTTATCATCTCATCAATATTGAAAGGCTTTGCTTCCACTCTTCGCTGTTTATCACATGGCGGAATGCAGAAACATTCCGTAACATGTGGATTTTAGGCGCTCTGCTGCTCTGAAAGAGGGACGGAGATTTGTTGTAATCTTAAGTAGGATTGAAAATTTCATTATAATTAATGAACAATGCAACAACACTTGTAATCCTGATCCTGTTAGTAATGTCTAATGATTTAACGTATCTAAGGTAGCATTCGATTTTTCACTGTTTTGTAAGGTCAACAAAATAAAAGAACAACATATTGACCATTGGTGCAGAATTAGATTGAACTGGGATATACTCTCCGGACGACATGTACCAGTAGGCCCACATACCATAACGCCACGGTTACCTATAACCTAAACCTATCTCCTGACCTGTTAATCCATAAGTCTAATTGCAATCTAACGTAGACTAACTACACAACAACCAATAACGATAGAAATATTTTTGCGAGGACTAAGCTGCTATGAGTTCGGCCTCATTACGAGTCGCTATTTAGTTGGAGTACGATCCATAAGGACTCATGCGAGCCCGATATCCTTTTATTCGGTCCATAGTTATAAACCAGTAAACTACGACCCGATGCGGTACGTATTAAGCATCCGGGCCATTAGAGTAAATATACGTGTCGTAGGCCATATGCCAGATAATTGTACGGCGACTACGTTCAACACATGAATTACCACAAACACAGCGGACGAGCGTTAGTACGGATTGTAAGCCTACCACAGCATTTCACCTCAATAGTTTAACATCAGATAAATTATCATTGCAAAACGTACCCTGTTAATACTCCTTTATTAAAGGTTATATTGAACGAGATGTTCAGTTTCATAATGGATACAACAACAATGTTAAAATTCCTTGATTCAATACATGTTCGTAGAAGTTTCGGACAAAAGCGGAGGTAAACTTCGCGACACTCATTCGGTTTTGTCAATAACTCAGTGTGCCGACGCGAGAATGAAACCGTGCTACTAGTTTGTAGACAACACTGCGTTCAATGTGCAAATTGCAAATTCACTTAATATGGACTACGTTCGCGTATGCGATCTCATTGGAGGGACCTGAACTGATTTTACACTACCAAAATAAGTTCTGGCTAGAATTTCCAAGTCTCGCATTTTATTTTGCCATTCCAGATCCACGACGTTCAATACTTCCTGGTAAAACGGAAAAATGCCTGGGCGGCGTCGCGGGAGTTGAAGTTTCAGAGGATGCGCGCCGGCCAATCATTTGCTTAATTTTCATCACGTGTGGTATCCTTGACATGGCAATGAAGGAAAGTTTTGATGGAAAATCCATCCACTTTTGGTAATCTGACGAAATTTAGCGGATAATTACACGGAAAATTACAGAAGTTTTTTCAGTTGTCTGTGAGTCCGAAATTCTGCTGGGCTGTAGCTGTTAACAGTTTACAGCAGGTAGGTAATTTACTTAATCTTAATCTGTGATATTTATTCAAGTCAATTCATATTATGTTCACATGCACAATGAAATGTGTAATTGCTTTCAGATTATCTTCAAGTATGTTTAATGAAATGTATCACAGCTTTATATTACAATACATTCAAGTACTGTATGTTACACATGAATCATAAATAATGATGAATAATAACCACCATTCACCTTCAGTTGGCCACAAAACTCAGTAGTTTCCATCATTAATATCAATTTGGATTAAGTACGGTATGCATAATGTCAGGTGATAATCACATATTCAGAAATTTATAGTTATAGCATATTTTTCAGAGTTTATATTATTCTTTACACACGTATACAGTGCCAGAGGCGCAAATCGGGGGGGGGGGTGTGCTGGTGGACATGTCCCCCCCCCATGATTTTTAAGGTGGGGGATATTATCAAATGTTCCCCCACCCCAATGAATAAACCTTTTTGCATAAGTCTGTGATTGTGGCTTGGCTAGTAATTGGGCAGGTACATTGTATTGTATAATGAGTAGAATCTGTTATACTGCTGTCACTGTGGTGATATTAAGGTTGTCAACTTTTCTTTCCCTTTTCTTCTTTTTTGGAAGGGGTGATTTAAATCACAATTTGGATCATGATTTTAGTTAAACAATTCAATACATTGATTTATTTCATTTAAATCACTGATTTTTGTGTGTGATTTAAATCACCGACTTTGGGTTGTAAGCATGGCAGTGATGTTCAGTCTTCTGCAGAATGTAATGATGAAGCTTGTTTTGTACTTGCAGTGCACATCTTTGCCTGCACGGCTGGTTGCGTTGCCGATAGGTGTGAAGTGACGATCCTCCTCAGCCGACACAGGTCATCTGGCATGCCTACCATCCGCCTGTTGATCCTATTGAATTCAGCATGGATCTGTTCTCCCCCTGCTCATTGAGGAGGCTGAGGCCCACCCCAAACTGGTAGAACTGGTCTACACAATGCGTCTCCACAATATTTTAGGTGAGATATTGGAATCTGGAAATGAACGTCGGAACATTTTCATGAAGCTCTTGATGGCATGGCCTGTAAGTAAAGAAAAAAATATCTGTAACTTTATATGAGGCAGGTATATGACAATAATATAGACAAGAAATAGACTTATTCATCATGAGCTATCAATTACTATTTACAAAAATATTCATTACGTAAGACTGTATTAAATACATGTAAGAAGAAGTTATTTTGTTCATTGGATGTTTGTGAAGCCACTCGAGCGTGGAAGAGGGATGTATCCAGCTGGTGGCAGTCCTTTTCCAAGAGATCGAAGATCTTCTTGTATACGCCTAAGTAAATGTGCAGTGTTGGCACAACCACATTTAAAGAGAAAAATGGGTTACCGTTTGTTGTTATATGAACTTAATGTTTACATTTTCAGAGTTGATTATAAATATTATATTTGCGTATTTACATTGTTTATTTCTACAGGCATCATCACTTCACCTACGACGCTGAATGAGACATCTTTGGACTTCTGTGGCTTTGCCCCATCTGCCTGGTATGCAGCGTAGTCTTTGTTGATGCACTCAATGGTCCGGGGCTGTGTTCTCATGTGTTTGCCAGGTGGGAGTTGGATATTTCCCTTTGTAGTATGGCAGTATAAACAGCAAAATAGTGTGAAAAAAGTGTATGTAATATGAAAAATGTTCGTGATTTACTGAAAGTGAATGTGAAGACAGTGTTTAAAGAAAAAATGGGAAACTGTTACAAAGAAATGCACAAGCACATTTTATTGCCGCTTCAGTTTGCGGAATTGGTCCCATGCCAATTTGCAGTCTCTAATCATAGCTAATACTGACATCAGCGTCCATGGAGTGATTATTTTCTTCATGGTGTGTGGATTCTTTTGCAGAAGTGTTGATCTTCTTTACATTTAACGGCTGCTTGCAGAAGGTAAAGGGAAAGAAATATTAATTAAAAGTTGTGTAACTGTTCTTCAAATAATTTTATTCACCATTGTCAATTGCTATTTTCATATCTTTCAATTTATTCACAGCTCTACATTTGTACCAAGTTTGCGGCAAGGGAAAGTTGTAACAAGGGTAGCAGTGAGCAGACTGGAAAGGACTGGCAAACAGCTTGAAGACAGTCAGTTACTCAGAACATAACGTCCCACCCCCTTTGTATAGTAGGGATCTTATTACTGTAGGAGAAAGTGGGAAATTTTGGGGCGATTAATTTTTGGTGCTTGCAAAGTTTGGTGTTATATCACATAGCATGTTATTAATTTCGTGGAGATCTAAAGTACACAGCAAACGACTACAAGTGCAACAATGCTGCATCTCCAGCCAGCCACATATGTACACACTGTAAAAAAATTGTTAGAAAGATAGAGAAAAAGTGCAACAACCAATTGATTAGCTTTGTAAATTTAATATTTGCATGCTCTTTTTTCGTGCTATCCGTGGCATGTACAAAATGCCCAAAAATTTCCACACCCCAAAATATTCTACGTTAACTGAAAATGGAAATTGTGTCTTTGATGTAAATGTAAGATAATAATCATTCATGCTAAACATAAACCTCCAAATATACTGTACAAGTGTACATTATTGTTGCTTATCTTATCATCAAGGTAGTTGTACTCCCCCTTTAACTCTTATTGCTGTTGTATTTATAGTACAGCCTGTGTATGTTGATCTTTTTGACATTGTGGTGTACATGATTGACACTTTCTTGTACTTGAAGGATAATTTGAAAAAAAAAATTGTAATTTGTCTTTAACAGTGCGAAATGAATATTACACTTATTGCATTTAGTATCACTGTAAAGAAACAACAACAACAAACAGCAAATTTTAGGTTCTTATCTACTTAGGTAGCAAGCTACTGCTCGTTATGAACAATACATGTGTATGGGAACATGATTTGCAGTGTTTAAAATAAAATTGGCAGGTATGTAGTGGAGGCCAGCCGTTTCGAGTCATGAGGCCGCTGGAAAAATATGTTGAAGCTGATATTGAAAAGGCCCTCCAGACCCAAGTACGGCTTACTTCATCTAGATAATGCAGCATTTCAAGATAAACAGAATTACCATTTCACAAAATTGAAGAAATTCATCCAAAATTCTTTCAAATCTTGTAATTAACGTATCAAAAACTCTTGATGAGTTGTAAATAACTGCTTGTTACTCAGCACTCTCAAGGACTGGGATCCAGTCAGAGTGTAAGCTTATAATTTAGTTATTATATTGAATGTGCTGCTGTAAAATTATGCATGTAATGTTTACAATGTACGGAGTATATTTCTGTGAAATAAATGTATGGCACTTTTTAAAAAGAATATTATGATGTTCTTATTATCTTGTAACTTTCAGTGTGTTATTGATGATAATTATGATTGTTGGATGATGGTTAATGAAACTGAGAGTTGATTGTGAAATTGTAGTCTGAATGTTGCAAGATTTGAGAGAATGAAAAATAATCTTTAAATTTAATCTGGTCTTATTTACAAGAAATCAAAAGAATTTTATGATGTTATTATCTTGTAACTTTCAGTGTGTTATTGATGATGATTATGATTGTTGTATGATGGTTTATGAAACTGAGAGTTTTTTTGTGAAATTGTAGACTGAATGTTGCAAGATTTGAGAGAATGAAAAATAATCTTAAATTTAATCTGGTCTTCAAATTTACAAGAAATCAAAACTGTTTTTTTCTTCACTTTTTCATTGTTCTGATCTGAATATTGTTTGTAAAGACTTTATTTTATAATTATCAATGCTTTAGTTACGATTTCCCAGGGTAAATCCATTCAAAACTTCAGAAATCCTGGTTAATTTCCAACTGTTAAAACCCGTTTTTCACCCGGGGTTCCAATTCCGCAGTCGATCGTTTGTTTACATTATTCCAATTCTCCCGCGGGAGGGCGCTGCCAATCGTGGTAATGTCAGGTGTACAGATTTTCCATTTATCTGCCTTCGTTTTTCATTGTTATCGGGTTTTTATTTGTCCCAGGGTTTTCTCAATACGTATTTCAGAACACATATATTTTTAGATTAATATTGTCTTAACTGAAACTTAGTAAAACAATAAACGCGTTTCCAATTGTACGCCCGATCATTGTTGCGCGAGATCGGCAATGCTGAGTTGTGATTGTGCGACATTTTGTTGTCGGTGATGAGGGGTCGGAGGTCCAAAGATGGTACGGGTAAGTTTATATGTATTTTAATTAAACTTCCATGGTCTATCAATAACACTTTAGTTTCTGATACGGGTGACAGTTTTTGTGCAAATAAGATAGTGTTTATTGATTTTTGTGGCGAGTTAATTAACGAAAATGCTAATTTTGCAGTCGTATTGAAGGCACCCTTCTACACACAGCACACACGCTACAAGTCAATGCACTGTCAGCACGCTGATAATCTCGCTAATTTTGTAACTAAAACATTAAAACTCGAGGGACAAGTGAGTATTTTCCATGTAAAACTACATTTATTCAATTACTGTAACACTGGATTTGCGTATTAAGCTACAGTGCAATTCACCGCGGGTTCACTGTGCGTGCGTATGCCGAGTTACGTGCACATAGCATGTACTCAGTGGAGGAATAGCAAACACACACATGGTCGCACTTTTCAGTACACGGCCTACGGCAGTGAAACGGCGGTGTGTAGAAATCACAATAATGAAATTACACTTACACTGTATAAAAGGACATCTTGATGAGGTTGACCGCAGACTGGGGTATGCAGTGATGATACTCTTTGCTACTGCAATCTTCTCCTTTCATCGGGTAGCTGAATGTACAAAATAGGTGCTAGGTTAGTCACACGCTAGTTTAAAACTTATATCTTTGAAAGCAGACACATACGAGTTGGTTACTTCATGCTCTAATATGGAGCTCTAACAATCAAACTTCTCCATTCCTTTCTCATTCGTATGAATTAGGATAAGATGGGTAAATGACAAAGGTTAAATTCATTCATGACACAAATTTAGTGAGCAATTTTTGAAAGCAGAGGTTAACAGTCCTGAATAGGGGGATGGCACTTTCAGTAGCATGTCCTTTAAGCATAATGCAAAATGTACAGTGTATATTTTGTATATATGCACACTTGTTTTAATTTTATTAAATTTTGATTGTATAGCATTTTTCATGTGAGATGATATACATGACTGAAAAATGACCTGTGTCCACCATTATGCCATATACTAGTACATGTTTTGGATGAAAAATTATACTGCGCTAGTATCTCATTCTCTCTCACTCTCTTTGTGTGCCTACCAATCCCTAAGGCATTACAATTCAATGCTCAGAGAATGATAATGAATAACTTACATAAATTACGTAGATGCTATGAATTGTTTTTGCTTTTATCAATTGGACCTGAATATGTCCTAATCATTACATTACTTACTATGAATAGTTTTTGACCATCTCAGATGCCACGATGGTTGTTAACAAATGGAGAGATTCTCATGTGATTGATTTTCTGAGCATTCCTCCTCAGGCAATGAAAGATGCACTGGGTGCTTCCTCACTATTTCTCTCACATCAATTCCCTGTGATGAAAGATAACACAAGAGACAATTATTATTTTTTTTGTATGACCACTACATGTCATGTATTTTTTTATTAGGCATGTTCAGAAAAAAAAATCCATGAAAATAAGGCCGGAAAACCGATATTTTTCACTGCTATCCGACAGTCCCTTTGATATCTAAAATCATTTATAACTCAACCCCCTTGAGCATTTTAAGGCAGATACTTAGTTTGCTAACTTTAACATATACATGTTAACATTACGAAAGAGAAACAGTAAAGACCTGGTATGAAGTGGTGACCATAATTATTTTGAAATTTGATTGTTATTTAGAACTAAGTTATATTGTACTCACATTGCAAGGTCCACCAACCCTCATGCATTATTACCCCCTGCCTGGCACGTCCTAGGAATAGGGATAATAATGCAAGTGGTCCTGACTGAGCAGAGGCCCGCTGTGTGGACCAAATCACTGTACTGTACGCCCCACACAGAAAAACAGCGATTTGTGTACAACGTAGACTAGATCCATCTAGTCTAGTCATTAGAATGAATGCAAAGTGTTCTACACTACTAACAGTAACAGTAACAGACCTAACGTACACTTAGACGTAGCAAAATTTATTAAAATGCTGGACTTATTACGTAGCAAGAAAACAGGCTTCCGAATCCGAGTTCTGAAATGTTTTCCTTAATTTTCAAACGTCCATCTGTGTTTAGGCCATTGTAGACTATTTCAGTAAATTTTGTAAACGAAAGCACATTAGTGTCCCACGTTAGGTCACCCATTGTACTTCCCCGCTTGTGTGTACGTACCGTACCGCCTGCCTGTGCCCGTGCATGGTGCACGCACGCAAACAGTGAAGCATAGCGCTGTTTTTAACGTGCCTGCAGGCTATAGCCGACACTGACACAGACACTCCGACAGTGAAACTGAAAGTCACCGATTTGTTCAATCTAGTCTAGAGCTCATTCATTGCATTTAGATTTTTTGAAAAAGAAAAAGAAATATCTTTATTGCATGGAAGCTAAATCTAGTATGAAATCAGCAAAAGTTTGACTTTGAAAATTAGCATGTGATTCCAAATCTAGCGTTAGATCTAATTTAGATATGAACATGACTGTCGTGCTGACTTGAATACGTGTACACATGCAAATGAATAGCAGTATAGTCGCAGAGATAAATAAAACAGAAATATAAGTCTTGTTTGTGACTTCTTTTACTCAAATACATTACCAATTTCCAAATCAAAATTGTCTCTAACTATCAGTGAAGTAGATTTCTAAAGGATGGAGTATGACGTACCTGATTCTGGAAGATCAGAAAGGATTTTTGACGAATAAAATTGAAGCTTCGCATGCCACTTCTACTGACGCGACGAAAAGACGCTATGACGTTGACGTGTCACGTGAGTGTACTGGACCAATCAACTCATTCATATGACCCAACACTTTCGAAATTGTTAATCTAGCAACATACGAAAGTGTTGAATCAACACTTTCTCCCGTGTGTTACATTGTTTCTACCATTATAATTGTTAAAATAGCGTTTTCCAATTTCAGCAATTTCGAAAGTGGTGGATTCAACATTTAATTTGTAAGCGTGTAGCCCAACTGGGTATTAGACAAAGCGGTGATTAGACGAAGTGGTGATTAGACCATGTGGTTATTGGACGAAATGACTTTAGTCTGAATGGTGATTAGACGAAATGGGTATTAGACCAAATGGAAATTAGACTACATACTAATTAGACAAACTGGGTGTAGACAGAATGGAATTAGACTTGGTGGAGTTGGACGAACTGATAATTAGACCAAGTGGTATTAGACGGGTTAATAAGGTATTTAGGTTATATGAGTTATACCTCATCTAAAAGAGCAAATCTCAGGGTCCCCCCCCCCCCCGAGATTTTTCATTAACTCGTAATGTGCCGTGCCCAAATCCCCTAAATGCCGGAGGTTTCTTCGCGACCGAACGGTTTTCAAAAACGGGGACGGTAGTCGATATTCCGACGCTTATATCTCTGTACGTAGGCATCGTAGACATGAGGAGAACCTTTCATTAACATTTCGAGACTGTCGTTTCAAGTCATGCATTCCAGACCCCCTATTGTGTCAGTCATCAAAGTTATCACTAAGTAAACAATACCCTCTCTGGTCATCCTTATGATAGAACTGGTGGTGTTGTGTAAACATTATCTCCAGAAATTAGGCCATGATAACGAACGGGGGGGGGTGGGTCTTCACTGTCTTTGTAATAGAAGGCCATGTTTACATTGTTATCTCACTCTGAATGGTAGTTTAAAGGATCCCCATGGTGCGATTACCACATCAAACAGTGCCGAATCAACGGCTACAGCCCGATAGTCCGCGGGTCCGATAGTACGCGGGTCCGATAGTCCGCGGGTCCATTAGTCCGCGGGTCCGATAGTCCGCGGTGTATGTAAAATTATGATCAGAATATAGTAAAATCAAAATGTCCTCGAGAGGTCAAAAGGTCAATTGATACGAACCCACGGGGTTCTTTAACAATAAACCAAAGGGAAATCGCCCCCTGACAACTACTTCAAGGAACATATTATCCCCATATTTTTTTTATCGGCATGGCGAGATACGTTATCTTGCCAAGTCGAAAAAGTTCTGTCAACCTATGGCGAGATATCTGGATTCTCGCCGGGCCTTGTACACTTCATATTCAATTCTTTTCTTTCGCTGTAAGTTTTGGTGTATTTGTCTGTGGGTTATTTTTATGGTTAGATTTATGCTGTCTGTAAATATTCACCCTGTATATATTTTTATATAGAAATATACAAAAGTTCGAGCAAGCAATTTAGAAATTTCAAAGTTCTCAAGCGCATTAAGACATTTTAAGCAACATTTTAATCTCTGAACAGGATAAGTATATCACTGAATAAATAATGCGAGCGCGAAGCGCGAGCTGAAATTTTTGATCTACTAACCCTAACCCTAACCCTAACCCTAGTCCGATAGTCCGCGGACTATCGGACCCGCGGACTATCGGACCCGCGGACTATCGGCATGTCCCCGAATCAACAGTTTGTTTTCGAGTTTCATGTTAAGCAGATTTACAGAACTCAGAAGGTTTTTTAACGAAACGTTCTCGTAATGGAGCAAAATGATGTGTACAAAAATTGTACTTAATTTTATATTCTTTCTAACCATTACAAAATTATTTACACTAATTTTAAAATTAACGCTGTTCTTTCCGGTTGTAACCAACTACATTTTTTGTACCATGAAATCAAGTCAATAGACGTTTTTGCACACTAAAAAAACCTAGTCATGACTTCCACAATATGGTATCTTTTGTACATGAATAAATAGCATATACTTTGTGCTTTCAAATGATGTACAGTTTATGAAAATTGACCATCAAATAGCGAAGATATGGGTGCTTATTTGTACTCATATCAAAATAAGAATGTAAACACAGTATTTCTCCAGATCCCACGAAAACATGCTTTTCCCGGTTGTGAAAAAGAAAATTGATTGGTCCGTTTCAGTCACGTGATTCGCTATTCGTCTGATCTGCTTTTTCATTTTTTATGTCTGTTCTTGCTGAAATATATCGTCTTTTTTTTTACAGTAGTAAGAAATTTTAACCTGATACTAGTTTGAAACGTAACTAAAATTAGCTCAGAAAACATGAAACGCTATAAATGGGATATTGACTAGACCGGCACGACGTTCGTACACAGTAAAAACGCTGTCCCAAATATCGCTGTTTAAGAGGTGCTGTATAATTTTATGAACAGCAGATGTTTAAACTTTAATAATATAAGTATAAGACAACGGCGAATGGACCTGTTTAAGGTCCGTAGAGAAAAGGCTTGAACAAGAGTTGTTAAAGAGCTGCGCATGACGTAAAGCGCGTGTGTGCGCGAGCGCAGTGGTCGGAATCATGGCGTCGAGGCTGATCGATCCGGAGACCGCTGCAGTGCACTGAAACCTGCCGAAAAACTCTTAAGGAAAATCTCTATTTAAAAAAAAAATGGAAGATTTGAATGTGACAAACCTGCTTCAGGAGTGGGGCTTCCCAAATTTAGTTGCAGTCTTTAGAGGTAAATTCAGTGATTGATTTTAAGTGTATGTTGAAGAATAAACTCAATGGTCAATGCATTATTACCATTATGTTGCAATGCGTTTATTGTGTGTGCATGTGTAACATTATATGAGGCATTCATGCGTGATACTAATAGCCGGGCTGAGATTGAGGCCGCCTGTTCATTTTCTTGGCTAGACAGGAATAACCGTCTTTTCTGGGGATTTATTTAACAATTTCTGACATTTTACTATCATCCCCAGACTAGCCAACGTACGTGTTGTTCAGCGGAACAACCAATTGTACAGAGACTGAAGGCTTTTGGTCTAACGTTAGATCTTTTATTCTTGATTTGCCTGCTTTTTAATTTAAAATGCCACCTTAACGTTACGCTAAGTTAGATAGACCTCTACGTTAGACTAAGTTTCGATTGTCTACGACCCTGTTTACAAAATTACAGTGTGGGGCCGGCCAGAGCCTAACTAACCAAAAGCTTCAGTCTCTGTACAATTGGTTGTTTTGCGCTGAACTACGTCTACGTTGGCTAGTCTGGGATGATACTAAGTTAGACGTAGTGTCGCTCCAACGTTACATGTAACGGCGTCACAGCGTCGGTGTAGCGCCATGCAGACAAAGTTGCATTTGGTACCGCATTTTGCATTTTTGTTCTGGGCCCATAGATCTAACTTAGGTCTAACGTTACATCTAGACTAACTATAACGTTAGATCTACTTTTAGATCTAACTTGATGATGATTTCTTTTTTTTGGGGGGGGGGGGGCTACCTTTAACGTTAGTGTAACCTGCCCATGGCCATGATTCGACATGTTAAGCTTTTCTGCAATATTTTTTGTTCTAAACTTTCTTTTCACAAAATGAAATTTGCACCAATGTTCTAGGTCTCCAGAGCTGGGCCAATGTGGTACCGCATTTGGCCTGTCTTTCATTGTAAACATCTTTGCTTGATCATATTTTGATAACCTAATCAAGGCAAATTATATAGCCTATCTAATGTCGGCCTAGGCTAGATCTAGGTCTAACGTTAGTCAACTTTATTCAATTTTGTACATCTACATACGTGTATGTTAAACCCCATTAAAATCTACGTCTAGGTCTAAACCTAGATCTAAATCCTGGCCTAGGCCATAGTGCTATATTATAGGCTAGCTTAGTCTATAGCCTAGGCCTAGCGAGGACCAGGCCTACATGTGATAGTAACAGATCTAGCTCGGGGGGGGGGGGGGATTCGCTTTTATTGAGGAATTTGGTGGTGGGAAGGGTGAGTGACTTTTTCAAGAAAGATCCTGACCTTAGATCTAGGCCCTGTTGCTACGTATTTTCAAAGGAAAAATGGTCCAAAATGGTAAAAATCGTAGGCCTGATTTAGTAATTATTTTACATGAAATAAAGCTGCTAAAATCATGAAAATATCACAAACTTTCGTTCTTATATTAGTTTGATCTTTATAAAAATGTTAGTAATTCTCAATATTTATGCTCATGAAATTTGGCACACACATAGAGTCATAGGTCTTGAGACAAAGATGTGCAAGACAAATTTTTCGCATTTGTCAGAAATTGTGTTGCCATGGTAACCACATATTATGGTAAAAAAATCCAGGAAAATTCGTGGATCAAACTAATTCCCCAGTGTTTAACCAGTGCTCATGAAAGTTGGCACAAATATTCATCTTGGGGTAAAGACGTGCAAGATTCATTGTTTAAATGTGTTGGAAACTGAATTACCATGGTAATGACATAGGGCGGGGATATTAATCACCTTAAAGCCCAAGTTTAGTTTTGGGGATTTTTTGTTATTTGCACCCAAAGTCATAACGAATGTCTTTACTGAAATGTCGGGAGGACCCCGACATTTTGACCTTTTACATCATAAATCAAAGGGTTAATAAGGCGTTTAATGTTATCCGATATACCCATCTGAAAGAGCAGCAGTCTGTCTTTCAGATGAGGTATAAGCCAATATAACCTTAACGCCCTATTAACCCCTTTGACGCTAAAAATTAAAAATATGGCACAAAATGTCGGGTCCCCCCCCCCACATTATTCATAAATTCATATAAAAACTAAAGACATTCAGAATCTATTAATGCAGGGTTATGACTTTGGGGCATAACGCTTTCAAATAACAAAACATACCCCAAAACTACACTTGGGCTTTAAGTGATATTTCTAGTTTCATTTAATATCATTTTCTTCAATCATGACCCAAGTGCTGCCACAAGAAAGTGAAAATGGGGACTCAGAGCAAGTGAAGAATGGAAATAAGGGGTGCTTGAGCATGGTGATCTCCAGAGCAGACTTAAACATGAAATGGGGGTGGGTGGGGGTGGGGGGGGGCGATCTCTGGAGCTGATGTGTGGTCCTGGTTCCTGATACGTGAGTGGCACTATGGCCAGCTCAAAACCCGGAGTGCTGAACATTTTGCATTCAGTTTGCCTCAGTAATTGCAGGCCCTGGGTGTGACAGAACAGCATGGAGTAAAATATATTTTTAAGAAGGACGGTTTCTAGGCCGTTAAAGAGAGATAATTGGCTTTCAACATTACTTACCAGCTGAACACTGCACACAGCATTATTCACCATTATTGTACAGCAGTAATGCATAGCGGGAATTTCAAATGGGAATGTGGAATGTTCCTTTGCAGACGCATGTATTTATCCTCGCAGTAACACTTACAAAACTTGAATAACTTTGTACTCAAGGCTTCAATTTTAATCAAACTTGGAGGGAAGTATGGTTATATGCAAAGCTATTTCACATTTTACCAAACATGAGGGTCACCTCGCTCAAGGTGAAAGGGTATGATGAGCATGGGTCAAAGTTAAGTCTTTAGGGCAAGTTTTGTATTACAGCTCATAACTTTTGATCCATGTATGTCCATTTGTGACCAAACTTGGATGGTAGATGTCCCTGGGGGAGTTGAAGGTCACCTTAAGGTCAAATGTTACAGCAGGGATCGAAGAACTTTTGGAGCCCAATGTTAAGTTCTTGGTTTGTTTGTTTGTTTAAATTTGTATTATCACTCATAAATTGTGACCAATGTAAGATGAATGATGTTCTTCAGAGATTTGAAGGTCACCTCCAGTTCCAGGCTTAAGGTCACAGGCAGAGGTCAACAAGCCTTTTGAATATAAAATGATTTTGTTGTATATTAGTGGGAGATACACATTTTGGCTAAAATTACCTTGGTGAATCCCTTAGTTACCTTTAGTTCTTATAATTTCGCAATTACAGACTTGTACCCATTCCACTTACAAACTCGAATCTCACTTGCAGGCAAATACAATTAGTTTGAAAATGCTGAAATTTCCTCCTAACCTTCATCCTTCTTTCCCCTTTTCTTTGCTCCCATTCTCATTTTGCGTTTTCCCCTCCTTCACCGGCCACTTCTTCGCTCCAAACCTTATCCTCATATATATATATATACAGGTCAACAAGAAAATTTAGCTTTCAGTGTACTTCCTATGATTTTGCGTACCTCAAAGTCTTGAATCTTTCATCAATCTCCAACCAGTAAGTATTGATTATCACCTTACTTTTTTGTCTTTAATGAAGTTTTTACCTATTTATACATTTTTTGCCAAATTAGGTTAAAGCTCTGATTATCCTGAATAATATTACAACGTTACTGTTGGCACTCTTTGAGAGCACTTGGGCTTGACTTTAGCACATGCTCACTTGACCAAGGCAAGTGAAAGTATCTAAATGCTAAGTTGTTTACCCAATAAGGTAAAATAAAAATTTCTATGTGGGCAAGTAAAATTTTGACCCCAACATTGAAATCTGTTTGGGGCAGCTATCTGACTGTATTTGTTCTATCTTATAATCCTGATACTAAATGGAACATCTCGATTCTGTAGTGCAAACCATATATCTAGATATGTACAACAGAATAAATGAATAAGTTCACAAAACGACTAGTCAATACCTATTCTGCATATGTCATGGTTGTTGAATGTCTATGCAAATCTGTACATCTTGCGGGGACATGAAATCTTAAATGCAGTTCTCTAAAACTCAGCAAAATCCCTCCTATGGTTTTGCCTCAATAATGTTCAGAAGTGATATGATCAACACCCATTCATTTTATTTATTTTTGTTGTTGTTGTTGTTGTTGTTGTACTTTACCTTCATGGGGGGGGCAATAGAAGTCCTTCTTAAATCGCAGGGACTCTTGGAGTGTGCTACTTTTTTCAGTCTTAACTATGTACATTTTTCTCTTCGCATTGTGTATATTTAATGTATGAGTTCAACAAGCATGGAACGCTTCACCACAACGGGAGTGATCGGTAGGCCACAGCCATTTGTCGTGGTCATCGGATCACGGACAAATCCAGTGCAAACATTTGTGATGTTTGAGCGGCGATCAATGAGTTTCAATACCCTCACGAAATTCTGTTTTAAAACAATCTATGTCCTGGATGTAAATTACCAACCGCATTGCCATGCCGTGTGGGAGTATCTGCAGCAAGGGGTGTACAGCATCAAATCAGGTCCTCCTATGGGTGCCTCAGCTCGAGAGCTTCTGTCATTTCTTTCAAGGTTCGACCGTAGTTCAGCAAATCTCAGCATTTGAAAGCCAAACATTTATGAAAAGCCATTATTAATTTTTAACTATCCAATGCGCGTAAATAGCATATTACAAAAAAATGCAATCTGAGGATAAGAGAGTAAAGTAAGCAAGTACTTTTGCTTTTCAAGTTGCCAATTAGTGTCAACATACATGTTGAATTTTTCATGTACTTCAAACTGCAAAACAATGTTATTTCATCAAGATTTTTGAGGTAAAAATTGATGTCTTTATTGATTTTTTTTTCTTGGACATGCTGTAATGTAGAACTGGAAAAATATTGGTATTCTAGCAATTAGACAGTGAAGAGTAGGTTTAAGTTCATCATACAGGATGGCCCAAAAAGAACAGAACACCTAAGATCTTTAATTTCAGCGATATCAAGAAGGAAAAAGCAGATGAATAGGCATTGACGATGGCACCTTCCATACCTGGGAGAATGACTTCACAGTGGCACCCTTGATGTTGTATTTGATGACCTAATTTATGTATGTTTAAATACCAAAGGTCAATTAACTGGAAAAAAAAATGGAAATTTTGTTCTCATGTGCAAGTAGGGGAAATAGGAGTTAGTTGGTGCATGGAGTTTATTGGATATAAACGTTTGACCAACAGTGTATCACTTTTCACATCTATTGGGGATGTTTGCAATTGTCCCCATGGAAAGAAATTCAAAAGGAGACTATGAAACAGACTCGCCTGTAAGTGTATGTGTGAACCTCCAGTTAAAAATATTCCACTTCTCTATGTAGCACTAGGTTTTTATTTCATTTTTTTTTGTCTTTCTGATGGGCCTTGGGGAAGGGTCAAAACTTCACAAAACAGTATTTAGGAAGTCATTAGCTGTGCAAATTCTCTCTACTATCCTGGTGGGGACATATATATCTGATTGCATAATTTAATTATAATTCACTTGTTATTTGTATGATTCTGTCTGCTGAATAACAACCAAAACTTTGTGACCATTTGGGGTTTAAAAATCTCTAAAACAATAAAAGGCAAGAACTATATAAACAATTTTCCTCAACAAATTCTACAGGATTCAACATACCAAGGGCCAAATAAATGCTTGGCCAGGTTAGTTGGTACTTTTGACATGGTCATGTTTGCAGTAAATTGTTGAAATACATGTATCTGTAAATGATTGCAAAATTATTAAACCTTATGTTGGCAGCATAGATGATTTACATTCACACTAGTATATCACTCACAGAATAGATATTTTAGGTTTTATGAGAAAGTTTATGAAAATCGCGCTAATTAACTCCTATTTCCCCTTCTTAAGAGGAGTGCTCGTTTGTTACTCTATTTGATTACATGTAAATATTTTTAGGCCAAATGGCATTCAGTTAATTACAATTGGCTAATTTCAAGAGTTGTTTGAATAATTTCACCTTTTGGTGAAGAAGAACAGTTCTCCTTGTTATTATTTTTGTTGTAAGAACTATAAGTCCAGTACACAGTATCTTTAAGAGGATTTCCAAATTTCATTCAAATTTCATATAAAGACAAGGAAGAATCTTCTAATGCCTGTGTTAAACAGTTGGATGACAATCTTTATTGCAATAGGAGATTGTGTGATTGAACACAAATATCTCTGCCAAGGCCTTTTTTTCCAAATTGTTGTGCCAGGATTTATGTACTAATTTGACTCATTTAGATACTTTCTCAATGCGAATTATGAATGTTCCATCGTTGATTTTATTGAAATATTCAGCAACTGAACATTTGCTCAATGCATTGAAAACCAAATGATCTTTTGTACCATAATTGGATACCTCCCACTTATTGTTCAGACCATTTCACACCATTTCACTTTGCCCTGTAGTGATGCTGACCTTGGGTCTGTAATAGGACATATGTGCCTTGCTCATATAGCATTCAGTGGCCTAAAATAGATTTAATAATCATGAGTCTTGTTATTTTGCAATGTTTCATGAAAACGTTTTAAAGAGACAACATTTTTGTCTAAAGTTATCAAGCCAATATTCAATGTAATTTTCATTTATTTATGTTTCAAATAGCTAATTGAAATGTGAAAAATTGCGAATTCTTCACTGTTGCCAGTTATTTATCAAAGAACTTCTGAAATATAATGCCTGAATTGAGATTATCTGCATATTTAAGATCACTGCAAAGACCCCCATCTTTTTAGGATAACGTTAATCTGCATAATTTTGTGAAAGCATATAGACGTCTGATTTTCTTCTTGTAAAAATAAGAAAAAAAATAAGATGTAAGATGTAGACAATCCCAAACGTCATTTTGTGTGTGTTTTGCCGCCTATTGTAACGGTTGTTCGAAGGGCGTAAACGGAGGCATCCATTTGTTTTCATGATTGGGGGGGGGGCGATTCCATCCTGCTGAGTATTTTCGATTGGCCTCTACCTATTTAAATCTAAGTACCCACCGCTTTAATGCCTACGTTTCAAAATTTATATTCTGATCTCCATTTTAAATAACACAAATCTCCTTTTTTGGTGGTCTGCGAAAAAGTGTGGCGATTGTTGATTGGTGATCATGAATTGGGGAGGGTCCGGGAGGGGTCTCCCCTTCCAGGGTGAGAAAATTTGACATTTTCATCTTGAAAATGTGTGTTTTCAGCGCCCAATTTTTGTGAAGGAATGCATGATTAATGTCTATTTGAAGAGTTTGGTTCCAAAAGGTACTACATCCATAAATTCAAGTTCTGAGAAAAACGCGATATTTTAATTGACATACTTAGCAATCTCAGTTTCCAAAAATATTTTCCCTGATTGTACTACTGTATGATACAAAAGTAACACCACTCTTCAAAAAAATCTAAGTCCAAGGATTTATTTATAATTAATTAATCAAATTTTTATTTTGGTGGATGTAGTACCTTTTGGAACCGAAACTGGATGTAGTACCTTTTGGAACCGAAATTTTCCTTGACTGTAAATTAAAATGCATCAATTTAATCAAGTGGGGGCATCAAAAAAAACGCGTACACAAGCACACTCATCACACGCAGATCTGCACAATACCCACACAGACACACAGGCACACACACACATACACACACACATGCACTCACGCGCACACACACACAAACACACACACACGATCTCGCACACGCACAAACAGTCAAACATACACAGGCATTCACGCACACACACATACA
>JZLH01S0156177.1:2769-15686 GCA_001188425.1 Eucidaris tribuloides
TTTAGTTTGCTTTATCTGGTAGAGCTAAGCTTGGTACACTCAACTTCTACCCAGAATTTTTAACTGTGGCTCCATTAATTAATTATGGTAATTTATGCAAATTTATTCCAAAAATAACAAATTTATTTCAGTTCTTATTCATATCAAGTACCTATTAATTTGGTTCCACTTCAAATGTGCTTTTTCCAACAACAAATATCAGTATGGAGCCCCGGAAGGGATCCGGGGATGCAATCATATATAATTCATGTAGTTATTATTATTTTTTTTTTAGTATTAGTTTTTTTTTTTCATGTCCCTTCCAGGGCATGAAACTAATATTTTTCTCACTCGAATTTTTTTATATTCATGTTCCTTCCGGGACATCAAATTTTAATCTTTTCACCAGTATAAAATTGTACCACATGAAATTTCGGATATATGATGTTGTGAGATGCCAGATGAGCGCTACGTCATTGACGTTTTCTAGTTAACATTGCTCATTTAAAATGTTTGCAATTCAATAATTCACAGCTTAATTATTATAGATAATGTATCGAATGAAAGAGTAATAAATTATCTTTTTGATGACTTATTGCAATAAACATAATTATGCTGTTCATCTTTGTATTAGCAAATTTTTCTGCATCTTATATTCTCTCTGCAAACCTTTCTTTCATTGAAACATAATTATGTTTATTATATATGTCTGGTGGAAGTTGGGTTCCGCTTTTTCAAAACACTCAGTATGTTAGATCAAAAAATCTTTTTTTTTCCTCTTTAATTTTTGTCTTGAAGGAGTTGCAGTTTGCCAGACAGAGGATCGACCACGATGAAAAAGAAGCTGAAGTCATACAAGTGAACCTCAGTTCTTCATCAGAGTCCACCCCAGAACAGACGTACAGGAATGGACATGACATTCCTAGAATACCAGACGTACCACAACAGCCAGGTGTGTACACTACATGTCCTTTTAGCTTTTATCCCATTGAAGACGAGAGACAAGATATCTGGTCACAAGGTCTATGTGAAATGCATGTTAAAAACAAGTCAAAACATGTACCTTTTCAAGTATGTTTTTGTGGATATTCATTATTCATTAATTTAAAATAAATAACTTCCCCAAATTTATTGTAGCTTCTTCATGCAATTATGATAAAATTGCATTGTTAAAAAAGGTATCCTTTTATCTGCAACTTTAATGTATACAACTCTTCTTTCCATCATGGAAGTGGGAAAAGTTACTTCTGTTTAAATTAGACAATAAACTGTAATTTTAGTTATCAATGCAATGCTTTTCAAAATGATCGACATATTAACCCGTTTGAGACTAAGGAAGAGATATTTTGGGCTGAGGTATATGGAGAATGTGTATTATATTGAAATTAAATCGTCTCCAATGGGTTTGGAATTGATTTTCATAAAGGACAAAAATGACATTCCTTGATAATTTTTCTCAACAGGAAACATCATTTTTGGTTATTTATTTTATTGTAACTAATTTTACATATTTGACTTCCCAATTTTGCATTCAGACAACTTCCAAGCCCAACTAAAACGATCCCACAGTTCTGATGGTGGTGTCAGTAGCAGCGAGTCGGCAGCCACTCACAGGTCTGTCCCCCTTATGATGTCATCGTATGGCGAGGAGTCACTGCAGGATGTCTGGAGGCTATTGGACGATGGAGCAAGCCCCGCTTTCTTCAGGTCACCCTCTCCACTTCGTAAACCAGGTAAAAATAAGGCGACCTTTAAGCGACATCTCGCCTGTGTTTCGCAGTATTCATGAGAATACAAATCAAAATCATGCTATTTTGGCTTTTCAGCAGATAGTCATTCAGCGTGTTAGTTTGTCTCGGGATGTTAGAATTAAGCAATAATTGTAATGTGGCATAAGTTTGATCTGTGGAAAATGAGAAAATACTGCTTACGAAATATGAATGCTGTTAATGTTATCTCAAGCTTCACAGTGGACCTGTAAGTACATAGTCCAACACATCCTAAGGTTCCAAGAGATATCTTATCTTAACCCGTTGAAGACGAGTGACGAGATATCTCGTCACGAGGTCTATGAGAAATGCGTGTTCAAGCGAAATCAAATCATCTTCAACGGGTTAAAGGGTACCAACACCCTGAAAATCAAATTTGTGTACAGCTAGAATACACAACAAATAACCACTAGACAATGTCATAGCTCGTGAAGTGATCATATTTTGATAATAATAATCATAGCATTTTGGAACTCAGTTCCGCGCGTTCAATCTCAGTTCCGTAAACGCCGGTTATATGCGTGCGCGTTCTGGCTATACGCGTACGTTTTTACCAAAACTATCGGAGTTCATGATCGATCTGTGTGTACGCAATACGCCACACCGTGTCGCATTCCCGATCAAAAAACGTTGCAAAGTTTCAGCCAGTCTATCTCAAACAGTCTTCATCCAAAAAAGTTGCTAAGTGTGAGACGTTTCGGTCGCAAACAGCGACCGTTTCAAGGGTCGAGACTCCGCCGAAAGTGCAAACGCAATTGATTGTCAGTCGGCTCGCTTGAGAAACTCGCGTGCACTTGCACAGGCTCAACTCGGCTGTCGAGGTTACAGCAAGGCAATTGCCGCGGGTAATTGAACATAAGATGGATGAAGACAGAAGCCTGTATTGAGGGATGATAGAATGATATAACATAGTTTTGGCATGAAAACATTTTTTATGCCTATAATATGCGTCTTGTATCTAAATGCCACAATCCGAGGCTATGGATTATTATTTGGAGGAAAGTCGGTCAAACTTAGTATTTGTGGTGCGAGTAATAATGTCCCACTGATCGAGCGCTGCATGCCTCGCCGGCAAAATGCCGCCGGGTGGTGGGGTGGTAGACTGAACGGTTTCTGGTGGTGATACAAATACAACATCATTATTTCGCAGAATCTCTTCTTCTTCATGCAATATACGCGACGCACGCCCGTCCTTTTGTTGCGGACTTTTTCTTTAAATTACCGCTTTCAATAAATGAAGTAATTTGCACAAGTTTATTCAGTACAGGACTACACACGGCTATAATAAAATGACAATACCATTCCCGCTGCTACTTCGCAAGAATAGCACTAACAGGATCTGGGTCTTTTGATAAAAAAATACCTGTTGACATTTTTTGCCATTAACACAGCGTCGCTATTTAGACAAATCACTGCAGACGTATATTCAAGTTCACGGGCGCAGGGAGTAGAACACTATACCGTTTACCCACAAATATAAACCGATCCGTAGGGCCGACGTGACTTTTCTATGTCACACTTTATTTTTGCATCGTATGGAGCCGAATATTACCACTGACAATTCATTTCCAATTGTAAAAGCCAGCGCCCGAAATTTTAATTTTAATATCATATGAATCCGAATCAGGGTCTGTATCCATAATTTATTTCCAATCGGGAAACAACTACACCTGACATTTCTGTTTAGCGTGATGTGGAGCTAAATATGATTTATATGCACCCTTTTTCCTCGATATATAAACGTTTTTATTTTAACTGGCTAGATCGGACCAGTAAAATTGACCGACGGTGAACTTTACAGGTCCCCGGACCGTCGTATCTGCGGCACTCTAGCCAAACGGCAATACTGTTATCGATCAAGACGTTTGACAGGAAAAATATCGATAGCACGATCGATCGATTGATAGTATTGGGTGATCGAGTAGTCTATGCCAAGTCGTTTTTTACTTTATTTGTTTTTTGAAATTCACATTCAAACCTCAATAAATAAAAAACGGAGTAATCATAAATGCTAATACTTTGCAGAGGGCATGGCACAAATATGTTCTACATGACTTGTATAGCAAATAAATTACTCAGGGTGTTGGTTCCCTTTAAAGGTATTGGCTAACATTTACCACAGTTAAAAAAATCTGAGCCGCATGATTCCCCATGCTACCAGTGTCTTTGATGAGGTCTAAAAATGAAGCCCTGAAAAAATTGTATTTCAAAATGATTATTTAGTGCTTTAAAAAATTAAATGTAAGTGACCAGATTCACTTGCCATTTCCTCCATAGACGTTACTGTTGTAACTAGGTAATAACCGCCCAGAGTTTTATTGTTTTTACATGTATAACTTGCCATTGGCAGCGTGTAACTTTCAACTTTTTATTCTAGGGTGTTTTATTTGTCCATTGGCACTACTATGCTAGCTCAGATGCAAAGTGTGAATTTTTTAATTGAAGCTCACAATGTTAGCCTCTTTAGGTTCTATGATAGTGCTTGCAAGTAGAGTGCTTTCATGCCCTGAAAATTGCTCGCTCTGAAATGCTTCCATGCTTGAGAATCTACTCGAAATGTAGAATATCAGTTGGGGGGGGGGGGGGTTTGCTGGGCAGACTCGACATTTTTCTCAGGTAATGTACAGTAAAGCAATGTCAACTTTTTGAAAAAGCGTAATAAGTCATTCTGAACAGATTTTGGTGGGTTTTAGGTTTTTCTTCAGTGTCTGGGGTTATAATATACTTTAGGAAAGGTTGATAAAACATTTGATCAACCAAAACTATACTTTGGTTTGAATAATACCAGTAACTTCTTTGTAAATGTAGGCAGCAAATTTTATTTTCAGTGTTTGATATACATGTATATGAAACATGTACACATAATTGCTGTTTATATGGTACTCTTGTCTTTCCTTGCATCGTAGATCACAGTGCAATACCAGAAGATCCCCACCCATCCATTCCGTCCATGCATCACTCCAAGGCCCAGTCGGAATCGGGTCTGAGGGTGGCAGGAAGGGGCTCCCAGCTACAGCACAGGCCGTCCCAGCCCGACAAACCCAGTCTGTCTTCCATGGCCGCGGGCAAACAGCAGAAGAAACTACAGCTGCCGAGGCAGAAAGTTAGGAACTATAATGTGAAGGATGATGAAGGAGTCAGATGATACTTGAGGGACAAGGGGAATAGGAGTTGGGAGGGGAGGGGAGAGGAGAGGGAGGAGGGATCACATAACTATTTTGTTAGCAGCTACTGTATACATCCTAAATAACATAACTGTTTTTGTGATGGTACATGATGGAACCAAAACTTAATATTTTCTTGCCTTTGCAAATGTATCAAGGAAAGCAAAGCTTACCAGTCCATGTGCAAGTAGCCTCAACACAAATGTCTTAATGACATTAAGTTACTCTTTTCTTTGATTTCTGTATGTAGGTGTCATTTGCGGGCGAGTTGATCAGTGGTAGACGTCCGCTTCTGGTCCGGACGTCGGTTCGAGCCCGGCCGCGGGTCACTACCAAAGGGACTTTTTTAAAAATGGTCCTTCTGCTTTTGCCAGCGCTCGGCATTATAGGAACAATATACAGTGATAGATAGAGTTGTGTAGCATCTTTCGTAGGAGTTCAAATTGATGAATCCTTGATGTGGGACGGAGCAAATTCAGAATGCTAATAGTCCCATGTGCTTCGGAAAGAAATTGGACTGCTGTGTAACGGTTAAGACACTATGCTCCTCAAAAAATTACTCATGCTCTTGTATAAATCTTTTATTCACCCGCACTATACTTTATGGTATTCAAGTTTGGGGAAGTTGTAAAAAAGGTATTTAAATTGCTGATTTTGGCCCACAGAAAATGGTCATGCGTGCTGATCACATATTTCCCCATTTAGAACGAGCTCAAAAGAAACTGTTGACGACTACAGGTTTGTAGATTGTGCAATAACTCTATTTAAGCACTTTCGAGTATTCAACATTTGTAATATGACATGGGACAAAGAGGGACATTTTACCGCACTCATTAATTGGATTATTTGATGTAATGAATCACATGATATAGAACAAGAGGGAGAGCGATCATTCAATGATACGGCCTACCATAAAGTAGTACGACGCTGGGGGACCTTTCAATTTCTTTCATAATGCGCGCAAAGCTTGCGAATAATTTGCCCTTAAATATAAGAGTAAGAAAAAACAAGACCTCATTTCGTAGACCCTCAGATGTAAAACTTTTAAACAGCGATGAACCATAAGGATTAAATACAGTTATCACGAATTAATTCAAAATAATTGTCCTATTAATGGTTGGATTAAATACATATGTACAGTATATGCTTTCTCTATAGATGTAGGAAACTCGGAGACCATTCCGATCAGCACTGAGTGCTAACTTTTGGTTTTCCATTTAACAACATTTTTAAAGTCTAAAATATCCTTTCTTTGAGTAATTATACACTATTTGAATTCTATGAAAGCAACAGTGAATGTTATACACTTAATACAGGAATTCATTCATATTTGTGTGCAAATAAGTTATAGGTAAAGTACAGCTTTGATAAAACACATGGTATAACATACTATGGAGATTTTCTTTTCTTTGTAACTCATATATTGGATATGTATATGACATCAAATATTGTACTTCTATGTTACCCACTTGAATGTGCATGTACATTTGTAATTTTTGTGTCATGTTGTTTGTTGTTGTTAATAAAATTCAATTCAAATCTCAATCTCAGAAGGGTAATAATAGCATTTATATTATGCAGGGCCCGCTGGTAGAGCAGTCTTTGTGACTGAAGTGGCTACCCTGGGTAAATAAGACGTTATTATTATTATTATTATTATTATTATTATATTTCTTTGAGGTTTAAGTCCTGTTAAATGTAGCTATCAAACTCAGTCCTGAATGGATATAATTAAGTAATTGTTGTGAATATATATCACATGATTTTTATGAGAAAGTGAGAAAAATTTCATTGATGAACATGCATTCAGAAAGTAAAATTCTACTTCATTTTCACATTTTATTTTATTGAAACATAACGTGGGCATTAATAACTGGAAGAAGATGGCTGGAAAGATGATTTCATTTAATTCTTATTTGATCAAATATTAGAGTACAATTTTTGTCTCGCCTACCAAATGTGGAGGCCAGACTGAGGGATCCAAGTAATGTCCATATGTTGTCCATCCGAAACAAATGCTAAACTTTACCTGCAAGAATCTCATGTGACTTTGCAACCATAACTCAAACTGTGATCAAAGTCATCAAACTTCAGTCAACAATGAACTTAAACAATCTTCATATTATGGTGCTATCATATGTCATGAAATGTCATATGTAATAGTTCTTCAACAAGGTTTAAATTTTTGTTTGTGTCCTTTTGTATCTATCATATTTGCATAATGATTTGAAGCTGCTGAAACAGTGGTTGTACAGCTCAAGCAATACAGGTTCATTTGGGTACAAAATGTTTTCATAAAATTTGTGAATTTTGTAAAACTATACAGTGTGTCCCAGAAAAAAGGAAACCGGATTTCATCGCAAAAATATTCTATCATAATGAATAGTTTCTTCAATAAATTAGGTATGACTGTAAAGCTGTGTTCCTCTTCTTTCATTTGATACATTACTTTTTATTAATTGTTCACGCATAATTGAACTAAAACAATGGATATTGGTGCTACCAAAATTTCATTTGCACGCACATATTCCATCTTTGAGTCCTTTTTCATGGTAAAAAATGTGATTGTTTTTTAAAAATAAAAGCATGACGTAAAAATTCAGAATTTTCTCTTTCATATGACACCTCAGGCGTAAAAAATGAATTATGTATGTCGGACAACAAGTAAAATTAAAACATGCCTGTTTTAGCGTGATTAATTAAATGAATAAATTTTGATAACGAGAGGCGAGCACAACAATACGATTCACGCACGGCTGACTTCACATAATATCTTGCTCGGGACACAACAATAAGCTCCGAGTCATGTTCGCAAGGGTAATTTATTGCTTGCTGGCTGTCAATTCCAGAAAACTGTTTATGAATGCATTTTGGAACATTTTTGAAAGCAAGCTTCATTTCAAATTGTCTTTTCTCACTGATGCAACGCTTACTTTTCACAAATGTGGTATCATATGAAAGAAGATAAAATCAGCTTTTCAATGGTGCCCTTCAATGTCGAAAATACTCAGAATACATTCAAGCATGAAAGTCTGAATTTCAAATTTGCTCGTGCAAATGATGTCATACCTGTGTCCCTTCTTATTGTCTTTGCTCAGCCATGCGTAAATGGGAATCTCTGTGACCGGTATCAAATGAAAGAGAAAAAAATATGCTTTTCAACCATGTACAACTTATTTTTCATACTTGTTTTTAAGATATTGAAATATCTTCATCAATCTCGGTTTCCTTTTTTCTGGGACACACTGTATAATTTTGTACAAATGCATTTTTTTTTAAACTAGTTTGTAAACAAAATTATTTCCGTCCATTTTGATATGTAAGTAATTGTATATAACAAAGTGTTATTTATTCTTAATAAATGAAGTTATTTGTAAAAACATTTAACATCTACAGTTGGACTTATTTCAAATGAGGGGCAAAACGCAGTGCTTTAAAAAAGACCAGTTCCCTAATCTGTGTGTCACTGTCTTCCTCTGTAGCTGGCAATTCTGCTTGTCACAGAAGAACTCGCTGTTGACTCACTTTGTTCATGAACTTTCATATAACTAACCTGTTTGTCATGTATGTAAAGGCTAAGATAAATTTGCATGCAGTTTACAACGTGCTAGCTCAATCGCTTTGTTGATAGCCCAGAAATAGAAAATTTATGAAAAATGTATATTCAAAGTCATTGGAAAACTCTGGTCTGAAAATTTGAGCAGAATTACCATCTACAGAGAGTGACATTTAGCTATATTCATGTGGTAAATCAAAATCATTGTCAAGTGTGGAGATTTCACACAATCACAAACACACACAAACACACACACACCCGTCCACACACACATACCCGTAATCACCTTCGACCAAGGACGTACAACTACAATTTTTTTATGTGAGTGTGTCTGTGTGTCAGTGTGTGTTTGTAACAGTAATACCAAGGACACAATCGTTTTGTACCTATTGAAAGAGAACGAAAATTCTGACAACTGCGGACGTATTACATTACGGTACACAACCTCCAAACACGGACGTTCTCTATTATACCCCCAGACCTTGATTACTGGTTGTAATGACGCATAAGCACCTCGATTACAAGAAGCTCAAAAAATGTGGACCGTCCCCCCTGGAAGGTACGTCCGCGGTTGTACAGAAAATTAATCCAAAACGTCCACGGTTGGAGGCAAAATTACAAACACATGCACACACACACACACACACGTTACCTACACATACACACACATGCACACACGTTACCTACACATACACACACACGCACACACACACACACACACACACACATACACTGTGCACATTTTTGTTGTATTAAAACTGTAAGGAAGTTGATAAACTATTCTATTACCATTTTTAAAGAAAATTTGTACAACTACAAAGAATAAGAGTCATGCAGGGGTGTAACCAGCATTTTTTCTGGGTGGGTCATGATCACAATTGTTTGGACCTATTCACAATGAAATAACGGCAATGTACCTGATTAATGCTTTGTTATTCAAGTTATGACCCGAAGGGGATGGTTGGATAGCTGCAAATCACACAATCATACTTTGTCCATGGGTATGTCTTTGTTAGGAGATAAGAAACTGCTCAAGAAAAGGGGAAAGGGAGAAGGGTCCATATTTGACAGCCTGTAGAAGTATGTGTTTGATAATGATGAACAAAGCAGGACAAATTTGAATTGACCTTTTCATGGTGCATATGTACCACAATTACACAAGGTGAACACACAATTCAGCTTCACCAACAGTTTCATTATTTTGACATCCATGATCACACATTTCAAATAATAGAATGATAAATAAAATTTATATTCGTTTTGCATTATTTATTACAATTTACATGTGGACAAAATAAGTGGTAAGTTCATGGAGCCATCGGTTTGTAAAATAAATATGGTAGAAACCACAGTGCAATATAACAGAGTTCCCTTGACCCAATAAAAGACAAATGTTCACATGAAACTGATGAAAGATTTTTTTTTGTTCTTAAATTGATGGTCAGAGCATCCTCACATTTTTCGACTTTCATTCTGCATATTCTGGACAGACTACCCAATCTCCCTTTCTTGAAACTTCAAAAGTTTTAATGTGCTTTCATTCAGTTTGTTGGGCATATCATAGGAACTGAAATTTGTCATTCATTGTTTTGCAAAATTCATAAAATAAAACCACCATGAAATATTAACGACATACATTTTCACCAGGCTTTCACTATTCAGTAACCTATGCTTCCATCACCACCAGACCAAAATGTAGCTCTACATGTACATCCACTTGTAAGACCAGCAATCAATGATTCACAGTACAATAACCAGAGTCACACAGAGTCTGCACAGTCTTGAAGATCCTTTCTTTCTCAATATTCCATGAGTGTGTTCATTCATCAAACATAACTCTGCGATCCATCTTCGTGTCCGAATGTATCCTCTTGACTCGTAACCGTTCCCTGTTCATTTTTTCCACCCTGTTAGAGTACAGACACAGAAAAGTCGCAAATAATCATACAGGACTTGGGCTTCTATCCACCAAACAAACATTTAATAATTCATCACATGCCTGGAATAAGGTCCTTAACATTGTACAAAGTCTATGGTGTTAAGGGCCTTTTTCCAACATTCAACATATTGATATTCAGAATCATAACAGTACCATCAGGGTAGTCACCACACGCCAATGATGTATGACAGAGTACAGCAGTCTCTCGTTATAAAGAACACTGACATAACAAAATCTCGCTGATTCCAAAATTCAAATTTGCTTTGTTCGGAACTCTATTGCTGTTGGAAACTTGATATAACAAAACTTTGTGCATAACAAAGTAATTTTCCTGGTCCAAAATGAGTTTGTCATGAGAGTCTACTGTACTCATAATATCATGGCAGTGTATACATTTACAATTGAAAACATTCCATTTTACAAAATAAAATATCAGTATATCTTCCAAAGAAGGGCACTAATATGAGACTCATGGTTGCATATACAGTATGTAATTCCAGACTTTCATACAGAGAAAATAAAAGAAATTGCATAGTGTATGTGATAACAATAGCCTGCTATATCAATTTTTTTTTCGTTCAGTGTGAAAGTGTAATTATACACCTGTTGAATGCCAGAAATATACATGTAATAAAAATTATTTTGAACACATTCCTTTTATGTGCTAGACAGAGCCATTTTGTTCCTTTACAAACCTGACACATTTTATAGTAACATACCACAATTGTGACATCTTCGTGGATTCGCCAATTTGTGTTTCACGTATTAATACTGTTTTCAATAGATTGCTAATTGCTTTAATTACAATATTATTTAAAACAACCTTCCCCAATAGTTTTTTCTATATTACTGCACTTATTCAAAATCGCTTTTTGTAGACCGGATTACTCACTTCAGTACAACCAACTCACCTCATTCTTAAGACGGCCTTATCTCTTTCGCTGGGTTCCTTTGGTTTCCGTTCGGCCTCGGCTATCATGTCCCTGATCTTTTGTAGACAGTCACTGAAATTCCGAATCTGTGACTGGGTCCGTTCAGACGTAATGATGAGTTCTCCATTGTTGTTTATCCTCGTCTTTTGCTGGGAATTAAAACAAAAAATGAATTAGAAAGTTAGCTTCCTGGATATTGTTAATCACCATCTTGAAACTAATTTTCTTTTAAAGTACACATAACATTTTCTTGGTGCAATTTTTGTACTGGATCCATAATAAAGTTTCATTCATTTTGCACTGTGGTCTTGGGCTGCATGATCAATGATATATTGGACATAAAAATAGTGCTGTAAATATCTTAGATTTTTTCACGGTTATCATTAAAATCCTACTTTTTCCCTCTTATTTTAATGTGGATTTTTAAGCATAATAATTTTACAATAATTCTTCAACAATTTTCCCTCAAAAGTTACTGAAGAGGTAATTTTCTATTTTGTTTTCATGACACCAAGATGAAGTTGAACAACCCCAAAGCATAAGGCTCTTTACATCACTTTGTGGAGCAGGTACAACATTCAGGAACATATCAGCACATTTCTGAGCAATACCTACCTGTTCTATTAGTTTTGTTCGTACTTGTTCTGGCAACCATTCAGCTGTTTCTACATGGAACCGTACATCAACTTTAGTTTCAACTGGGGTAAAGAAAATAAAATGAATTTTATTATTAAAAAATAGAGTAATGTGTTAGTCGATGTACTTTTTGCATTAAAGGCAGTGCATCTCTTTCGCATGCCTAGAAATTAACATTGTGTAAATACAATGGCATTTAGAAGAAGATGCCATCTGGGAACCTTTAGCATAATATAGGAGCTAGAAACTCAGTTTTAGTGGAATTATAGTGACCGTTAGACTCTGATTTGAATTTTTTCTCGCGAGAAAAAAATTCCTACCATAGAGCGTACACTAAAGAGCTATTGTTTTCTTTCGCATTTTTCAAATTCTAGGTAATTAAAGACCCTCAGATTTCACAGACATGCCCTTCATCAATAGCCTAAGGGCATTGGTTATCTTTCCGGGTCTGCGGGGATGTTGCAAATGAGATCCACTGCCTTTAAATCATGATGAAAGATTACAGTATTACTGTTTTAAGACAGATCTGAATGCAAAAATGTATATTGAATTTGATACAGTAAGTTATTTAGATTTATATGACATTTGGTCAGTGGTAGCTGCATGTTTTGCAATGGTAACAAATTTCAGTGGGCTAAGCACTTCATTATAAGTTTCACTAGGCCTAGATGAACTATTCATTCCATACAAAGCACATTGTTGCTTTTAAACAGAGCAATTATGATACTAGCCTTATTATTTTTTACTTGAATGAAAATGATGGGATCACCAAATATATTCCCAGTTTGTTAATATTTTATGGTGTTTATTTTGCTAATATTTTTAGGGTGTAAAGTTTCCTATCCCTCTTCAAAGATACATGTAGGATAAAGCAAAATGTGAGGTGAGGAATTATGTTAGTCAGGAAGTCCACAGACTACAATTAATTTACTACTCTTTTTT